>CAEFZY010009427.1:0-59126 GCA_903066815.1 Brachyrhaphis roseni | reverse complement strand
CACCACTCAATACTCAGATCCATGAACGAGATGTAGCAAATATGAACGGGAAGCCACCCAGTGGCTGAAATAAATTACCACATTTAAAACACTTTAATGAAGTTGTCCATATATAAGGCGCACCGGGTTATAAGGCGCATTGTCGGCTTTTGAGAAAATTGAAGGCTTTTAGGTGCGCCTTATAGTGCGGAAAATACGGTATACTAATATTGCATAAAATGTAGCAATTTTTAGAGATGCAAGCATTCTGACACCTTATTTTCATAAAAGAAAAATGCACTGAACTTGTAATTTGAGCTTCAGAAAATGTTTATGTAAACTGTATGCATTTGAAATGAACATTCAGCTTCTAAGGTCAAGTTTTCCTCGAAGTAAAGTAGAACAGGTAGACCCAAGGTGAAAGAGTGAATTCAGTCAATATTTTTAAATACTCTATTTCTTTAATAAGTAGATTTCTGTGATATTTCTCAATTAGCTGGACTTTTTAAAATTGTTAATAATTTAACCTTTCCCTCTAAAGTCCTTTTAAAACATACAAAAGCTTTATCGGTTAACCAAATGTTAACAGGTTGGTCTCTTTTTTTACATTAACATATCATTTTGGCATACGTGTAAAAGACTGGAAATAGCTGTAGTGTACATGCAAAACTGCTCTCACTGTTTTGTAGCAACTGCAAAATGTTTTCTTCGCATCAATATCTCTTTCTTTGTCCAAATAACAATGCGTCGTATGGACTTAAGAATTCTGCCCTGTGATGGACTGGCGATCTGTCCAAGGCGCATCCCGCCTCTGGCCCAATTACTGCTGGATGGACTTTGGAATTCCTATTATTTGATGAGATAGTGGATGGCAAAAAAAATCTAAGCTTTGTATTTTATTATAGAATAAGTTAATAGACAAAGCGTTTCTGATTTATTTCATTCCTGCATCCTAAAAAGCTACTTTAATGCCACCAGCGTTCACACATTCATAATTATGTAATTTTTTTAGTCTACTGTAGCACCGTTTGACTTATGGTTTGACTTTTTAATACCACAGTTCAACAGCTGGTGATAACTCAATATTTTTTTTTATTTGTATTTTCAAAACAAAGTTTGTGCAGTTTTTCCATCAAGAAGTCAACACAGTTCTTGTGTTCTTTTTGTTCCTCAGTGATTAACTGTACAGATGTTGATAACAGCAGACTATCTGTCTTGTTACGCAATCTGTCGGACTCCTCGGAACAGCTGATCATGTGTCAAATTAATTATAAGAATGCACCTGGAGGATATTTCACACATGACACCGGCACGTTCTTTAGCCGTCAGATTAATGGGATGATGTGGAAATGTCTTGACACAGACAAGCAACGCAGACACAGATGGAATCACATGTTGGGAAAGTATGGAAGTGAGTGGAGCATAGAAACTGGGACTGGGGAGAAGACAGCCGTGAGGGCGGGAAGAGGATAAAAGATTAATTGAGAAAGTGCTAGAAGAAAGATGGACAGATAGAGAGAGCAGGGGAGCGAGGTGTGTTCTTAGCCTGCGTGTGTGCCTGTGTCTGACTGAGAGCCATTTAGAGGGTGAGGAAGAAGAGGGAGGGAGGCTCATAATGAGAGAAAGGCATTGAAATATGAACGTCTGATTAAGTTTGACATTTAAGATGCCATATTTTGCATGCTGTTAGCCCATAACAAATGAGTCCTACACTTTTGAAGAGTGTGCCTGCATGAACATGACTCACCATAATTGTATGTGTGCAATTTGCGTGATGCATGGCGGGAATGAATTGGGCCTCTGGTACAGAGAGTGTAAGTCAGGATTCTGGCATTGATTAGGGGCCCTGCTAGTCAACTGAAAGCTTCAAGACTTGAGATGGCAGGTGGACTTTTTCTTCCTTCTGTTTCTCCCTTAAAGCTCATTCTGTAGTTCCAATAAGAGCCAGGCCTCTGTAATACCATTTCCAAGCTTTAACTAGTTTCATCAAAAAAATACTTTTCTCTCAGCCAACTTTCCCTGTATTTCTGAGAAAGGCCAGAGACTCGGGTCATGCGCTAAGCACAACTAATCAGCATGTAGTTGAGGTGGTTTTCTATTATTATCCGAGTGCTCTGAATAGGTGCAGTTTCACAGACTAATCTGTTTTGTCTGTGTGGGTCATGTGAACTCTTTAGCTAATATTTTCTGCAGCTGCTTTCATTTTCTGAAAGCCAACGTAAACCTACAAATTCTTTCACTTCATTTTATGAATTTAGGGCCCTTAGGAGAAATTTTGTGGCCGTCGTATGCAAAAGAGCAAAAGCTTAGTGCTTCTTTGTATGGTTAGCTTACAAGAGAGGATGGATTTGCGCATCATGGGATCTAATGATAGATGGGATATTTATCAAAACAAAAATTTTAAATACAGATTTTTTTTATCTTAATATTGTGCTTTTCTGCCAAAAGTAACAAAAAAAAAGTACATTTCTTGGTTCTAATATTTAAATTTAAATAAATTTCTTACAATGAAAATCACCTATTACTTTTGTTCAAATCCATCTGTCCATCCAAAATGGCCTGAGTGGCCTTTGTCAGTAAGTGACTGTTCTTATTCTTTAATGACATTCTTTATCAGGTCTTTTTCTTATTTTCTGGGCTTGTTTTGCATATTTTTCATTTTATATCTGGGACACAGAATCTGTCTCTTCCCTGAATGGTATGAGAACTGGACAGTCCAATGATGTTTATTCTTGCATATAATCAGGTATTAACTTGACTTGCTCTTTAACCAAGAATTGAAAAAAATGGTCAGACAAAAGTACAAAATCCAAACATATTTTCAGAATTTATTGTTATTACCATGGATAATTATCAATATTTTTTCTTTTTTTCCAATGCTTATGAAGAATGCCATATAATTGATTCACACTGGCAAACCTGTTCTTATTTAATCTATTCTTACATAATCATATTGCTTGTACTTGATGCATGCTTTACTTTCATTCTTCTTCCCCCAGATCTTTAAATTAAAATCAGTCGGACAAACCTCTACATTTAATGGATGGTTGAATCTCTCCAGGAAAAAAACTAATCAAAATTACAGGTTGTCCTCTCTTCAAGTGTCCTCACACAATCACTTGCTGTCAGAGGCTTTCTTTGTCCATGTCATTATTTAGATGTCAGAACTGGAGGTGCAAAAATATAATTGTGCTACTTTAGACAACCTGTAACTGCGATCTGCATCACACAGTTCAAAAGTACAGACTGTGAAATTGCAGGCTGTTTCTGGAAACTTGACCAGATACACTGGTCTCATCTCTGTTGGACAAATTAAGCCCAAAACGTTTCACAAATAAATAGTTGATTTGTTTATTTTCTATTGTTTCAGAATAACTTTGAAGTATGATGAGATGTGGTCTAAGACATGCTCTCATTAGTCATAATAATAGAGGTTTGATCTTTTTTTTTGTTCTCGTATAATCTTGTCGTTCTACCCTCCTCCTTCTACTCCCTTCTTTGGCACCCACTTCAAACTATCATTTACCAGAAAACCAAAGGGACAATTTCTTTTTAATATATATGGCTTTTCTTGTTTGGAACCTCCAGACCTTTTAACTTCATCCTTCCAGAAATAGCGTTAAGATTTTATTGGAATTAAGTTTTCATTCTCTATTCTTTGCACCAATAACTTTTATTCTCCTTCGATCTTAAAAAAAACAACAACAAAAAAACCTTTCAAAACAGATAACAAATGGACAAGAAAGGGAGAGAGAAAGATGACGCCACAGTGAGGGTAGTAAAAAGAGGGAGATATAAACCCCCACTACAAAGAATGACACAAATCAAGAAACATTAGGAAAAACCAGACCATGCCTTAAGCATTATTTCTTCATATGTTGCTAATTAATCCTTTGTTTATGAAAGAAAGAGATGCTAACAGCAGCGGTCCCACGGGGAGGGGAATATCTGGAGGCAGAGGGAGTGTGTGGATGTGCTGAGAGTTGCTATCAGACCCATCCATAACCGCAACTCAATAATACGCATTTAGAGAATTAGCTTGGAGTCATTGGGTGAAGTGGTAGAGATGTGCAGGTAATCTGTTTTTCTTCATTAGTGACATATAATGTAGTCTGAAAGAGAAAAACCTTCTTTGATAACTTTAAGGCTACATGGATTTTAATGGTGAGCTGGTTTCACTAATGATTCTGCGTATATTGTGCTGTTGGATTGGAGTTGTGTTTTTAAAGCTACACAAATCAAACAAGCCTTTAAAATGGGCGACAAATTAGAGGAATAATGGTAATTTTTGATTTTACTGCTTCGTGTAAAATCAAAAATTTTACACGGAAAATATGTTTTGGAAAAAACAGAAAATATGCTTTTCAAACATGTTTAATACCAATTAATTGTAAAAAAAAAAAAAAAAGAAAAGCGTCTTTATGCGTCATATGTCTAATTGCTCATTTTATTCATGTTTAGACTGAAAGACCCCAGGCTGGGATTGGAACCCAGGACTTTCTTGCTGTAAGAAAACAGTGCTACCAACTGCTCCACTACGGAGCTCTAATAAATGCAACGTTTGTGAAGACAGTTTACAAAGAAAGAAACCCTGTATCAGAACTTGAAAAGATCTGTCTCGATCTAGTAGACCTAAGAAATAAAAATGCATAATAACAGCTACAACGAGTACTAACTCCGGGCAGGTTGATAAATCAGTAACTGCAGAACAGCAACATACAGCATTGGATACAATATAGACTCTAATAAGTAAGGAAAAAGCTAAGTCACAGATAAAGCAAGTTTGCCAATTAAGGCAAATAAGGCAAATATTTGTGCAAAGCTAATCAGTGCATCATGGCCTCTGATATACCATACATAATGCCTTATATACCATACATAGTAAAATTTAAATCCACCAGAGAGGTTTTCCCCAGATGGCTATGTCGGCCATATTTAACTGATCCTCGCTCCACCGCTTGTTGCTGGATCCTTTAGCAGCTGTCCTGAGACGATTATTGGCAATTTCAGATAAAAGCCTCACTTGTGTTGGAACTAATTGCTGCTGATGGAAATGATTAACTGTCACATTTGTCTTCGTTGTGGTATCGGGGCTATTGTGGTGTGTGAGGGCTAATTGTAGCTAGTAGCAGGAGTTGTTATGCGGCATTTTGTAGTGGGTTATACCTAATTGTAGCTGATAGTAATCGTTCCAGTCTGTGAATACAGCCTGCAGCACAGAGAGGTCGAGCTTCGATGTACAGATGCTCAGACTCTGTGTGAACTTTCTGGCCTTTTATAGCAAGAAAGGCCAGACTGCAATTTCAAACAAGTGTTGGATAATAGCAATATTTTTGTCGTTTCCTGTTGTATTGATTTTACTTTCTCCTAAAAATCACTCATAAGTGTAATTATTGTCATCATTAGTGCTTTTATGAACTTTCTAAAACATCTCAGCGCGCACATAGGGCAGATGGAAACACACTTGGGTCAGTGAGAGCCTTTTAGGTCGGGATTTCAGCTTCATTGCTTCACCACAACGATCTGTAGTTTTCCACTGTGTATGTGTGTGTGTAAGTGAATGATGAATTCTGACTGGGTGTGGTGAACATCAGATGAGATTTTCCTTCGCTCCCTGCACTCTCTGCCTGTGTCACCCACACACACACACGCACACACAAGAAGCGAGTGCCAGGGCTGGTCTAGGCGTGGGCCCTCGCAGACATAAATTGCTTTTATTTTAATAGTTGTGCAGAGGGGGCAAAGACTGGAGACTGAAATTGTAAAATGCTACAAAGGCCGCAAAGAGAAAATGGAATTCAGCAGTCCATTTCTTTCCCCCCCATTTTTTCTCTTGAGCCCCCTTGGTTGCATTAGAAGATTTTTAAAATTATGTCCTGATTGTATGTGTGTTTGCATACTTTTGTTTTCAATCATCCCAAAAGGAGCTTTCAACTACATTCCCCGAACATCTTTTTTCTAGAAGTGTTTATCCTTTATGTGTAAAAAAGAAAACGTTAGCAGGTTGCTGTCTTTAAATAACAACAAGCATTTCAGCCTCAGATTGATCACAGAGTCGTTCTCATTGTACACGCTATCTCTCCTCCAGATGGATCATCAAATAGGCATTATCCACTCTATCTTTCCTCTCCTCTGTCATACTGCATTGATCTAAAAGTGATCAGTTTGGGCGTCTATCGGGCGTCTCGGCATGTTTGCGATCAAACAAACGCATACAAACATGGGTCAATGGGTTTGCTGTGTTTATGAGCCAATATGAAGAGGATAACCACAAATAAACATACTTGCACACAAAAAACCCCCCAAAACACGCAACATCTCTCTGTCACGACTGTTGTGAACAGTGCAACCACAATTGTTCTCTTTTCAAACAAAAGAAAGATTATGGTTTAACATAAAACACATGTCTGGTTATTTGGTGGCTTTTGTAAAGTGATTATAAGGGGGGGAAAAGGAACGGATGGTGGAGGAGAGGGAAAAAAAACAGGGTGGGTAAGAACAGAAAGGAAAATATTATTGATGAAATTACTTCAATTATTCCAACAATTATTCTTGTGTGTGGAGGAAAGGAATACGGAGGATCAAAATGTCATGGAAACAAAAGGAAACAGACCTGAAAAGTGTTTCAGAGCAGCATTTTAATCTGATAATATGACTTGCAAATGTTTTCACACCCCTTGTTCATTTTTGGTTGTGTTTGACCAGTGTACGTGTGGCCACTAAATATTTGACTTTAATGCTTTTTAGGCTCAAAATAGTTGAGTGGGTGGAGACTGCCAGTGAACAGCTGTTTCAAAGTATTTCCACTGTTTCTCAGTTGGTTTTAGGTCTGGACCTTTCCAACACCCAAATATGCCTTCATTTAACTTATTCCGTTGAAGCTCTGGCCGTATATCTAGGGTTGTTGTTCTGCTGGAAGGTAAATCTCCATCACAGCAACCAATTTGTTGCAGGTTGTAGTAGATTTTCTTTCAGGATTATCCTATATTTCACTTCATTCATTGTCCCATGAACACTGGCCAGCTTCTCTGCAACTGTTGGAAAAAAAAAATCACCACAAGTTTCAATGTAGTGACTGTGTATTCAGGTTGACGTGCAAGGTTGGTTTCCATTACTTTTGTTTCCTTTATCCTTCAACGTGTTTACTGCATCTCATAGATGGCTTGAGGAAAACTGTGAACATCAGTTATTGTGGCTTTTTTTTTTTTTTTTTTTTAGCAATAGCTTCCCCGTTCTTTCTTTTTCATGAAGACCCAATTTTTATAATTCTAAAAGAGAAGTTGTTCGTTAGAGAGATCTTTCCACCCGAGCTGGGACTCAATTCAGCTCCTCCAGAGTTTGCATGAACTCATTGGCTGATTCGATTGGTAATGTGCTCCCTGCCCAGCCTAGTAGATGGGATTTAGATTTATAACCCTGCTTTAAATTTCTCGACAACTTTATCCCTGACCTTTCTGCTGTAATCCTTGCTCTTCGCGATGCTGTTGGTTCCCTCGTGCTCTTCAAAAAAAAAAAGCCTTTAAGGCTTACACAAAGCAGTTTCGTTTTCAATGGAATTTAAATTACACACAGGTGGCCTCTACTTACTAGCTAAATTACTTCTTTAATAGATTTTATTTAGAAACATCAAAGTAGAGGGGTCAAATACAAATGCAGATTTTTAGAGAGCGCAGTAAACCAAAACAGAGACAAAAGGACAGTATGGTGTTGCAGCTTTAAAGTGAATGAAAGACAGGCAGAAAGAGAGGAGAAGCAGAGAACTTTGGAGTCCTGGAGAGGATGAGTTGCCATCCGCAGGCTCAATCATCCATCTCTCTGATATCGGATGTTTGGTTTGATGTGGTCACGCAGTGGCCATAGGCCCGCTTATGGTGTCTCCCTCCCATGTCTCGCTTCATCTCACCCTCCTCGCTCTCACTGTCTCAGGCTCTCTGATATGGTTTTTGTTCTCATGTGGTCACATGCTGAAGATTTTCATGGATGGTTTCCATTATGATAAAAAAAAATAAAAATACTTCACATATTGAGTTAGGAAAAAAAAACAAAAAACGACACACCAGAAACAAATTGCTTCAATGCTGAAAATTTACCTGCACACTGAGTCAGCCTTTGAAGAGTTTTGGGTTAACTGAGTCCAAGCAATTTAAGACGCATAATTCAAATATTTTGGTCCAACTCATATGCTTTATCTTTCTTTCTTTTTTCTTTTTTTTTTTTTGCATCTTTAGAGATGGTGAGGAAGAAGAATCCCCCTATCCGGAGTGTGGGAGGTGAGGAGGAAGAGGAAGAAGAGGGGAGGAAGCCAACAGGAGAGGAAGAAGATGAAGGAGACGAGGAGGAGAGAGTGGCAGCGGAAGCAGATCGGATAAACCGACCCTCCGAACCAGAGTCCTCTGAACGAATCCGAGGAAACGAGGAGCAAGACGAGGAGGATGAAGCAGAGAGTGAGTGCATCTCCTCCGTCGGTGAGCTCTACATTAATGAGGAGCGAGGGGGGAGGACTGCAGGCGGAGGGGCGAGGGCAAAACAAGTATTAGCGGCACAGTGTGAGAGACCGGAGAGCCAGTTGGGAGCCGAGGACAGGGAGAGGGGAGCAGAAGGAGGGGAGACTGACCACCTCACTCCTCCTCTCCCTTCAGCACCTCGGGTCCTTTCCAGGCAGGAAGGGAGGGAGGAGTCAACCAATGAAACCCCGGCACTCTCGTCCAGCCCTTCTCCCAAACTCCAGGACTTCAAGTGCAATGTGTGTGGTTACGGCTACTATGGCAACGACCCTGCTGACCTGGTGAAGCACTTTAGGAAGTATCACCTGGGTCTGCACAACCGCACACGACAGGATGCTGCTCTTGACACCCAGATCCTGGCCCTCCACAACATGGTCCCCCAGCATACAAACTTAGGTAATTCCTGCTTCAGTGAAAGTTATATTTTTGCTTTTATACAATCCTAGTATAAGGCTTTCTGGATTTTAACTCCGTACACTTTTGAAAGTCAAACTGGTCCGACTCATATACGATTTAACATCATTTCAGATCAATGCCATTTATTATTTAAACATGTTCTGATTGAAGCACCTTGAATTGTCTTTATGTATCTTTATTTTTCTAACTCTTTTTGCTGTTCTGATGTCAGATTTACAAACAGGACAGGGAGCAAGAAGTCAAACCAAAGAGCTGGGGAAGATGAGAGCTGATGGACAGAATCAGCAGCAGAGGACAGTTTTGATGAACGGAGCGTACGACATACAGGTCTGAGTCGCTCAAAAGTTACAGATAAAAACATTTAACAAAGTCATGGTTATTTTGTAAGGGGCATTTGTAAAGCATAACTTTTTTTCTAAATTTTTTGTACAGTAGGTGAGTCAAAGACCAGATATTTTCCATCTAGATTGTAACTTCAAGATTGAGGTCTATTGTGGTTGTAAATGTAGTAATATATCTGCTTTACTGTATGATATAGAGATGCACTGAGAAATACACCCATTTTCAGCAGGACCAGCCTTAACCCGTTGCAAGAAAACTCAAGATCTGATCTATTTCTGATTAGCAAAAGCAAAGTATTTAAGTGCTTCAGTAATTATTCAATCTGGCCGATGTTGCAGAAAGAAGTGGTCACTGAGATGGTTACAGATGAAGTCACTGGAAGGACAATAAAAAAGTTGTGCTTCCAGTGACACATTCAGAAGGTATTTAGGTTAATTGTCACCACTTGGTTGCTATTTGTAGAGTTAGATGCTGCAGCAGATAACAGGAAGATGCAGTGTATTGAAGCCAAGTTGCTCTTTTTTTATTCTCTGAGCTTCCAACTTTAGTCATTAAACAGGTGAAATCTGGAAATATCAGCTTTTTTCCAATCTCAAAAATAAGGTCAATCTTCTTGTAAGAATATGTGCTATTACCTCTAGTCCTGACATAAGTAATTAATGACCAGCCTTGTTAGGAAGGCTTAAAAATATTATGTTGAATGATCTAGAGGAGAAGTCAAAACCACCTAAAATGGGAATGAAGGTCAGAAATTGACCACAAAGTTCTGAAATGCAGCTTTGAGTTACAATTACAACATTGAATACATTTCTCAAAATGGATTTTTTCTTAAATCAAGGAGATGGACTAAAATAAAATATATACAGATTGGATTAATTGGTGAAATGTTAGAATTACTGATCTGGTGTCCATGTGTAACACTGATAGAAACACGAACACCTGGCACACAGGCAACAAATACAATGTTATTCAAAAACAATTGAACTTCCTTCACAGCTAGGCTGAAGTCTTGAAATGCTTTTGTGTTCTTTCATATTAATATTTTCTCTAATTTGACAATGGTATCTGCTCATCCCTGCTTTGAAAAGAAAATGCACATTAATGTAGATTTGAGGAAGAAGAAAATCCATGTAGAAGGCGAAAGTAAGCTTCCCTGGGAATTCTAGTTGAGTGTAATTTTAGTGTGCAGCTTGGTTCTCAATCCTCTGGAGGTTAGAAAAGTTGATTTTGTTGTGTTCAGCTTCGCTTTAAATCAAGAGGGTCCTAATCAGGGAAATTAACAGCTGCAGACTTGGTCCGAAAAAGAAAAACAAAAAGAATGCAACGCCCTCCACTCAACATTGATTTGCTGTGGCTGCTAGTGATAAACATTAAAGTGTCAGGAAGGAGGAAAGAAAAAACTTTATATCAAGTA
Source organism: Brachyrhaphis roseni (assembly GCA_903066815.1). Taxonomy (NCBI): domain Eukaryota; kingdom Metazoa; phylum Chordata; class Actinopteri; order Cyprinodontiformes; family Poeciliidae; genus Brachyrhaphis; species Brachyrhaphis roseni. Next base: position 48,470 of record CAEFZY010009427.1, on the reverse strand, counting down.
TGTAGTGTCTCCTATAGAGGCTCAATCTGTGTTATTTAGCTATTTTTTTCTGTTACACCATATTATCTTAATTTGCACACAAATATTTTATCATATGTCTAATAAAGTTTTTTGCTTTGTTCTGTCAGTCTATCAGATTTGTAGAATCATTGGTAATGATTTTTTTTATTTCCCTTTTTTGCATATTGGGACAACCTGAATTATGAATCAAGGAATAGAACTTTGAGTCTGCGTGAACAGAAAACCACAAGGTTTTGTACTAAAACGTTTAAGTAAGATAATTTTATAAATGTAGTTGAGAGGAAAACTCAATGAGCTTCATTTCATTTATTCCAACTGCCAGTAATTTTGCTCAGTTGTATAATGGGCTCAAAAAGGCACAGCAGTCCACATGCAGACTTACGAGTCCGAAATAGAAAATCCAGCAGGTTATATCATCATTATGAAGAAAAAGTGAAAGTATTAGGGGAAAAAAGGGGGGAATGAAAGGGATCTCTATTCTCTCTACCTCTCACTTAATTTTTCTCCTTTCAGCCCACGTTTGGAAAATTCCATCTTGTCATTTACTAAGACGAGGATCTCTGTCAACCAATGAAAAATAATTAAACAAAAAAAAAAACAATAATTGAGGAAAGGAATAGTGCAAAAAAGAAATGAATAAGAAATGGAGATGGTAGAGGAAAGGAGAGAAGGTAGTGAAAGAGACAGACGGTGAAGCTGTACTTATAATTGACTGTTAGGGAGTCTAATGAAACAGCTGTCAGACATATTTAACCCTCTTTTTTTTCTCCATTATTTTATACGTCTTCGTCTCTCCTTCATATCTCTGTTTTCACATTTTTTCCTGGCTCCCTCTTTCTGAGTAGTAAATAGTTTTTTTCTAAGTGCTCAATTTGCTTTTAATCCATCTTTCCCCTCCATCTTTCCCACCACCCCAGTTTCTAGATTTGTACTCTTTTCCTCAACACGTCCTATTTGCCCTTTGCCTTGTTTGATTATACCCTTTTGGTGTTTTCTTTAGGCATGAAGACATTAAGTCACAGAAACAATATTTTACGCAGATGGCGCTAGAAAATATTATAGGCTTCCAAACTTTAATATGAATACTAGCACAAATGCAGGGATTCCCATATTGTAAGCTTGTTCCAGTCACGGCCAATTCCTGTTCCTCTGAAATATCATTAATTGTATATGAAATAATTTCCAAACGTTTGCAAAAAATGTATAAGATGCAGCTAAGACTCAACTACATTATGTTTTTATCGGCTCCCTATTATTTTTTTTAATACTTTTCAAGATTCAAAAGTGCAATATTTCCCCGAATAATCATGCTAATTTGAATTAAAGCAGTATGCAAAGTAATGTCACTAACCCATCTGATTTACTATCAGATCATTAGTTTATTCTAAATGTATGTGGAGCAAATCACAGGTTAATAAGTATAATTACTATTAGATCTTGAAGTTGTTAATTACATTTGTCCCCTGGCTTTAAATGATAGGTTTCAAAAGTAAGTTGTGCTTGAATATGTCTCCTGTATGGGACTCAGCATGAAGGTCAACCTTAGCGTCTGTGCAGTTTAGCAGTAAACCAGACAGTTGGCAGTTTATTGTATTTTATTGGGATATTTTATATGATTCTAAGTATATATATTTTTCATTTTATTTAAGTCCAACTCTAACAGCTTAATCTCTACTCTAACATTTTTTTCCCTTCTCTTTTCTCCTCCTCACCAGGTGACGTTGGGTGGCACCTTAATCGGGATTGGCCGCAAGACGTCTGACTGCCAAGGGAACACTAAGTACTTCCGCTGCAAATTTTGCAACTTCACGTACATGGGCAGCAATTCCTCGGAACTTGAACAACACTTTTTGTCCTCGCATCCTAACAAAGTAAAATCTCCCCCAACCACACCCCTGCTGGCCACCAACAGCCTGGCGACGCACGACAGTCAGCTAAAAGGGAGGAGTGTCATGTTGGATGCCAGCGAGCGGGTGGCGGTGCGAGCCGAAGACGACTCCGTGGTTGGGTACTTCATCCCGGTCAGAGCTGGTTCTGACTCGTCGGGCTGGACGGGGGAGGCTGGTCGAGGGGCCACACAGGCGTGTTATTGGTGTAAACTCTGCAGTTGGAGTTGCGAGTGGTCAGAAGGTTCAGCTAAGCTTCTAGAGCACTATGAACAAAGGCATAAGGCTCCTGCTGGTGGCGCTATAAGCCCTAACAGCTCTGGGATTGACAGAGAGAGGGAGAGAGGAGGAAGAAAAGATAGAGGAGAGCAAGATCACATGGCATCCAAAAGCTGCAAAGATCACTTCACCAGCCAAGGTAATGAAAGAAGTGTGAAGTAAGTGTGGTGGAACTTGGGTGCAAATATTACACAACTATTGCAACATTCCTTCTTTATATTTAATATAATTTTATTTAGAGCTGTGATATTACTTTGCACAATTATCCACCTTGAAAAATGATTCTGACTTCTTGAACTTTTTATTATTTTTTCACTCTACACTCTTAAACTTCTATGTATCTTATTGGGATTGACTGTGATAAACCAACACAAAGCAGTGCACATGTTTAATAAAGTGGAACATCTGTTGGAGAACATTAGCAAACAACATAATAATGACAGTTCATAGATAAAGTTGTGAAAAAAGCAAAAAAAAGCTTTACGGCAGGGTTCGGTTATAAAACAATACCCCAAGCTGTGAACAACTCACAGAGCTCTGTTTAATCCATCCTCTAAAAATGAAAAGAGTATGACACAACTGCGAACCTATGACATTGCCATCTAGCTAAATTGATAGGCCGGTCAAGGAAAGCATTAATCAGAGAAGCAGCCAACAGACCGATGATAACTCAGAGAGACAGAATGAGAGGCACAAGGAGTTTCGCTTGTGATTCTCCACAAGTAATGTCGGGGACACAGAAAGCTGTTTGGAAGAGAACAAAGCTGAACTTTTAATTGAACTCTTGGCAAACGTACAAAATGCTGTCTGCGGCAGAAAATCAAAATTTGACATCATTGGAAATATTTTCTCAGTAGTGAAATGTGGTGATCATTCTTTCAGGACGCCGTTTTTCCAGCAGTGACAAAGAACCTGGTCAGATTATGGGAAGGGGGATGGAGCTAAATACAGGACAGATCTATATAAAAAGCCTGTTAGAGGCCCTAAAACGAGACTGCAGCCGAGGTTCACCTTCCATTAGGACATCAAGCATAAAGCTAGAGCTACAATCAGATGGTTTACATAAAAGCACATGCATGAGTTAGATTGGCCCAGCCAAAATCCAGAGATTTAGGTCTTAATTAAACCTAAATCTAATTAAGAATTTGTAGCAAGACTTGAAAATGGATTTCTACAGACACTTTTCGTTCAATCTGACCAAGTTGAAACTTTAATGCAAAAAGATAAGATAAAAATATTCATCTTTACATTTACAAAGCTGTTGGAAATATACTTGCTCCTGGATTTGCAATGTTAGGTGATTCTATGAAGTGTTGACTCAGAGGAAACGGATAAAAGAGCAAATGCACACCACACTTTGGCATACGTACAAAATGCTGTCTGCATTGATATGTTTTTTGTAAAAACTTTTTAAAAACCATGTATCATTTTTTCTTCACGTGACAATAATTCACTACTTTGTGTTTGTCTGCCTTGCAAAATAGTCACGGTCTGTGATTCTGTAGAGGAAAATGTAGGAAAAGTTCATTTAGTATGAATATTTTTGGAGGGCACTGTGCATTTGAGCCCCTTGCAAAAGATTTTACAGAAGATTTCTGTGTTCTGCTCCCAGGAGACCCAAAAAGTGGCGATTCAGAAGCTGTCGTGACCAGCTATAACTGTCAGTTGTGCGATTTCCGTTACTCGATGGCCCACAGTGCGGACGTGATCATCGTTGCTCCGTTGCTGCTGCACTACCAGCACAACCACTCCATCCACCGCTGTTGCATTCAGCACTGCATGTATTGTCCTCAGGGGCTCTGCCAGCCCCAGAAACACCTGGGAGAGGTGAGCTGCATGAAAAGCTGAAACATTTGATGTTTGCTCTGTAATTACTGGGGAACAAAAGTATGTGTTTTTCTGCAAGCGCATGAAAATGAAATGGAATTCATGAACAAGTGTAAAGTTAATTGTTCCGATTTCCTGCTTAGTTAAAATTCCCTAGCTTCTCTGAGTCTGCCCACGCACACTGCCTACCCTCCTTTGTGCCAGCTGCCAAACAGTGCTGTTGCAGCTGCTAAAAATACAAAAAAGGATAGTTAATATTTTAGGCTTTTATTAATAATGCACACTAATTTTACTGCTGCTGACTTCCACTTTTTTTTCTTTTCTTTTTTTGATGTGCTTCAAACTCATCAACCCAATTCTGACAAATAACTGTAGCATGCAAACATGGAAACAACTGTTTGACTAAATATTTCTCTCAATAGGTATCCCACCCTTTTGCTTGCCGGAAGCCAACCTGTTCTAAATGCTGTTCAAAGTTTCCTCAGCCTACCAAGCAGCAGGACGCCATTGGTTCAAAAACTGCTGCTGCCACCTCACCCAGCGTGACCCCTCCTAACCCAAGAGGCGACCCCAGTGTGATTTCTGGTTCCACCTTTCACCCCTCTAACCCGGCACATCCTGTTGTTGCACAAGGTATTTAAAGGCATAGGTGCAGCAAACCATTTTCATTTGCTGATCATTTTCTTCATGTGAACATTTTAAACTTCCATCTTTCAGTCTTTTTTTTTTGTCTTAATACTGTTCTTCTCTCTAGGTGTCACTCACTTGTGCGACCAGTGTGCATTTGCCACTACGGACATCGATGTGTTGCTGCAACACTATGAGAGCTGTCACAGCATGATCAAACTAAAGGGGGCACCTCCACAAGTCAAGGCTGAAGAGGAGACTGAAGGAGACAAGGAGGGAGGCAGAGGAGGAGCAGGAGAGACCGAGCACACTTGTATGAAGTGTAGCTTTGTCACACAAGTGGAAGAAGAGCTTTTTAGACACTACAGGTGAGCAGGACATCTCACAAATAACTATTTAATTGTTTTTGGACAATACGTAGTGAGTAAGAAAACTCTCCATGTTTTACTACAATGTCAATCACATTGGCTCATCTAAAGAGAAAATATTCCATACCGGTTTCTACATACCTAAGTATTAAAAGCAGCTGCTTAAAATATTTCATTCAAAAGTCAAGTACGCCATCAAGCATTTTCTGTGCTTGGTTAGCCCTACCATTTTTTTTGGTCTCCAAGTAATCACCCAGAAAATGTGATTACCTGGGTGATCACATTTCAGCATCAACCCCTTTGTGGAACTATTTTTAAGACCATTTTTGATGCCATTCATACCCATTTCCACCCAGGTGCAAGAGTTGAGTGGTTCTTGAGGAAAAGTAAAATTTTCCAGGTACTGTGAATGTCTTTAAAGATTCCTACCAATGCGCTGTTTGAATTTTCTTCATTAGGAATAAACAGGAAAGGACTGAAAATTTCATGCTTCCTGTGCTGTGTTTTTGTGTTTGTTTTAAATTATAATTTACTCTTGGATGAGACAGGTTGGAATATCCTTTTTAACAAACCAGTCAACTACCCAACTAATCAATTCCTTTAACCAACTAATTAACTAACCAGGCAGCCAACCATCTGATCATTGTAACAAGTTATCCAACCAGCAGTCTGGCAATGAATTAACTGGCGGTATAACCAATCAACTCACCATGCACTGAGTAATGTAGAAATCCAACCAAGCTGCTAGCCAGTCAGTAAACCACTAATTTCCAATCTTATAAACTAGCTGACGATTCAATAAATGAACTAGCAGACCACTCAAATAAAAAGACAATTTATTACTCAACTAACCAGCTCACCATTCCAACCACAAGCTAACAAACCAACCAGCTCTCTCGCATTCAGTCAGCTCACCAACCAATTACCCACAAGTACAGCACACCTTTGCCTTTTTGCAAATTTATCTGATCGCAGATTTTTTTGTGAAATGTACTCTATCTCCAAATTAGTGTACAGAGATTAGTTTCTGCGGTAGTGCTATAATGATTTCTATTGTGTGTATCAGTGCATGTTGAGGTATAGTTGGTGTTGAAACTATTACAAAGACAGTTCTAACCATTTGCAGATTTTTCCTAATTTGCATTGGGAAAAAATAAAACTGAGCAAGTGAAGTTCAGTACTGTTTCAGGTTTCTCCCAGCTTTTCCCACATCTAGGGTGAATTTCAGAGGTAAATTGTTCTCGAATGTCAAACAGCTTGCTCTGTCAAAGAAAAAACTTGTAGGGATGACTGAAGGACCACTGTGTTTAGAACGGAGCATGCAAACAAAATGGTTGATTGGTTTGTTGCTTTAATTGATTAACAGGTTTTTTGCTTTGATTGTTCTGTTGGTTTGTTGTATGGTTAGCTGGTTTGTTATACAGTGGACCACCAGTATTCACGAGGGTTAGGGACCACAGTCACCCACAATTAGGCTTGTTTCTGATGGCAGTCTTCATTCTTTGAAGCTCACCAGTTATTTCACCAGTTTGTGCTCTGTAGTTCTTGGCGAAAATTGTAGAAGAAATCAACCATGACTTTACAATACATCTCTGAAGTAAAATTAGGACTTCACACACAGTCCTAAATGAGATTATCTGACTTGGACAAAAATATTCAGGAATACAAAAAGAAACAATATATATTTTTTATATATATTGAGTATTAATTAATCTATGATTCTGTACTTCTATTTAGCATGTGACAAAGATTTTGGTGGGGTCCCAGAAAAACAATAAAACATATGTTTTACAAAAGACACAATGTGGGGTGCAGCATGGTAGGGAAATAAAAAGAAAGGAGAGAAAGGTGAGAAATCAGTTATGAGATGTTTTTTACGGTCCAGTCACATTTCAAACAAAATGCTCGTATACTCTGATACTCGGTGCTGTGATCAAATAAAAGTGAGCTAAAGCCACAGTTTCATAAAATCAATCAGAGCTAAAAGGATTCCAAAGTTCTAGAGAACAAATTCGGGATTTAATTCAGTGGTGTTTGAAACAAAGGGCTGTGGTGTAATGAGAAAAAAGGTTACCTGCCGAAAGAGTAATCACTCAGACAAATAAATGGAAAAGTGCATTGTATAATCAGTGCTCTAGCTTCTAAGCTAATTATTAGATTTTATGTACAAAAACACAGAAACACCTCTCAAGTGGTGTTCCCTTCTCTTGGTAGTTTTGAAATTGCATTTATTAATTTAGCTTATTTGAACGTCTTCATTAGCTGGCTACAACTAATCTATGTATTCCAAAACCGAGCACAAACTTTTTAAGTGTCAGCCTTGGAAAAAAAGAAGAAATTCTTAATTCATGTTACAATTTCAATCAAATAGGAAATCACCACTCACTGAATAATTTGCTCCACTGCCCTAAGAGTGTGATACAAGACATTGTGAAACAAGTTGTAATTTTTAGCAATGCATTAGAAAGCCTTACAGTGCTACAAGCACAACATATTACCTAATATTAGGAATAACATAATCTTGAAATAAAGTACAGTATAAATCTTTAGTTGATATATGATGGTTTATATTTTCACATATTTGGTTTAGTTTAGTTTTGACCAGACTGGCCGACGTACTTAAACGGTTTCTGGTGCAGTTGTTTGGTATCTCCAGTTGCATCTCTAGGGTCCGGATGACAGCAGTCGCACTGCTTCACATGATCTGCGCTAACAGAATAATCACACCAGAGTTACTTTTAATCAAACTAAACCTGTCAAGTGTGAAGACACTTTCTAAACCCACTGGGTTTCAGATGGCCTCTCCTAACTAGATATTCTTTACCTGCTGGAGAATCGGCTTATAGCTTATGAGAAGGAAAAGAAAATCTATTTAGTCCTCCTATTTGTGCTGCTTCTTCTTCTTCTTCTTTTTCTTTTTTTTGTATAATTTCATTGATTTATTTCTTGCTGTGTGAGTGTCTTCTCTACATAGAGGTTGTTTTTCTGCTCTCATTGACATTTTTGGCATACTTACTGTACATCCTGCTGCTGTAAAATACTCACACTGCGGGGCATCAATAAGAAGCTGCTGTTGAGATAAAGCCAAGTGAATGCAATAGCCAGTGTTTAGCAGATTACTGCTGCTGGGTGACATCTGAGTAAGTGAAGCTTTGGTTCAACATGACTCGACTGCCAAAACAATAGCCCTTGACAAGATAACACAAGATATTTTCAGAGTACTTTAAAAGCCTTCCAAAAAGTACTCATATCCTTGAATTTTTTCATGTTGGATTAACAAGCTCCTGTGTAATTTTCAGAAATTTCAGGAGATAGAAGTGCCGAATAATGAAGTGGAAAGAAAATGATGGCATTTTCTGGGAAGGGGTTGGGTTTTATTTGCTGGGTTTTATATAAAACCCAGCACAACTAATTGTCTTTAAAAGTCACCTAGTAAACAGAGTCTCCATATGCTCTCTGTGAATGCCTCAGAGGTGTTAGTGAACACACAGTTTCATGAACACCAATGAACACAACAGACTAATCAGAGATTCAGTTAGAGAGATGCCCCAACCATCTAGTGTTGCTAGTTTTAAAAGAAAAGCATGATCTAAATACAGGGTCAGTCCCTCCCTCAAGAAAACCCATTCAGAGTACTGAAACAGTCATACCTCGACTAAGGTTTGGCTCCCGGTAGGACAATGAAGCATCTTTGTGTCTGAATAGACCAGTCAAAGTTTAAGTGCTTATGTCATAGAGAATCTTTGACCAGACTGGGAAATGTATGTTTGGGTGCTCTGCATCCAGTCTGACTGAGTTTAAGCTGGAATAGGATTTTTTTTTTTTTTTTGTCTCTTAAGTGTGCAGAACAGGTTAACAGATACCTCCAAGTTTGTGCACCTGTAATGTCGGGAAAACATTACAGATTCAAAGGTTCTAAATGCAAATCCAGCCACACTTTTCAGATTTGATTTGTAAAAATGTAAAAACCATGTAGAATTTTCCAACTTCATAAATATTTAGCTTTTATGTTGGTCTACCTCAAAAATGGCAAAATAAAATGAAGTGTGATGTTGTATAAATGTTTGTATTGTCAAAACATTCAGAATTAATATAAAAACAATTTCCTGAAAAAAACAAAGAGTTGAATAATCTAAGTAATGCATAAACATTCACAATATTCCCTTTCTATAAAAAACCTCTTATATATACATACAGTACATAAAGGTTATTGGGTAGTACTGCTCATGTCAAGTATGTGTAAATTTGCTGCCTGTGGTCTGAGTTTGTGTGGGTGTAGGTATGTGTTAAAGGTGATTTATTGATTGATTTTTTTATTTTTTTTCTTGCTGGCCCACACATGAAGCACCCAACATGTTTTCTCTGTGCCAGGAAGAAAATGTACCCTGATGTCTTGCTCTGGAAATATAGCGAACCATTCAGGGATTGGCCCGGCAGGAAATGAAGGTGGCTTGTTGACGGTTGATTCAGTGCTTGATGTTCAGATTCATTTATGCTCCTCACCATTTTCGAGTAATTCATGGTGATTTAGTGGAACTCTGAGTCACTTTTTGGCCACAAGTTCCCTGAAAGTCAAGACCTGAGTGCTCTGAGGAAATCAAGCAGGGCCAAATGCACTTTTGATTTATTCATTTCCGGGGGGCGGATTTTCTTCGTTCTTTGAACAATTCTGGTGTGGAGCTTCGTGAATCAGGGACTTTTACTTATTTAAATGGGCAGGTATAAAGATGAGCTGACTCTGAACTGAAAACAAAACAAAGTCTGCAGAGCTGCCTTCAGTCACATTATTGCATTACTGTAATGACTCATTACTAGTTTCGATGACTCTCAATGTCATGATCTGTCTTTCTGATTAAAACTGAAAATGAAGATTTGTACTTTTCTTTCTTACCAGGCGTGTCCACGCGTGTTGCCGCTGCCGACACTGTGACTTCACTGCTCCTGATTCATCGGCCCTCCTCGACCATTTTAATTCTGCCCACTGTCAAGACACCTCTCCCTCATTAGGCTCCCAGCCCACCTCAATGACACCGTCGCTGGCGCTTTCGGCCAATGGCTGCTCAGCTCCCTCAACTTTAGCCATTAAAGAGGAGAGCAAGGGGGATCTACGACTTCTATACTCTCTAGCTCCACCTGAGGGACGATTGGCGGAGGGAGGCAGAGAGGAGCCCAGCGGTGTAGTAAAAAGCGAAGGAGTGGAGGAAAAAGAAAGAGAACGGGAGAAGGGTTGGGTTCTCGGAGACACAAGAGGGCCAGGAGAAAGAGGAGGTGAGCAGGCCCACGGATTACTCTGGGTACCCAAGGAGCGGATGGGGCCCGAAAGAGTAGCAGAAAGAGGAGCAGGAGGTGGGAGCCCTTCTCTTTTCCCCTCCCCGCTCTCTCTCTCTTTCGTTTCAGTCAATCACGAGGGTTCGCAGCAGAAGAGAGGCATGGCTTCGCCTGGCATGGTTTACCTGGGAGACACCAAGCCATTTTTGGGAGATACCAAGTCGTTTTTGGGAGGAGGGAGACCAGGAGGAGCTACTGCAGGTGGAGGAGGAGGTGGAGAGAAGCAGAGCCAGATACCTTCACAACAGTATCCAGGTGGAGGAGGAGGAAGTGGAGGTGCAGGAGCACAGGAGGGGAAAGGAGGAGCCACAAAAGAAGAATCCCAGTCTCTGCTAAGAGTAAGAAGAAGATGCACCACACACGTTATCAGAGTCCCTTGCTAATCTTTTCTCGTTTTTTTCAAACTTGAGTGAAAAAAAAAAGTTTTGTTGGGGGTTTATAGTATAGAGCAACAGAAAGTAATGCAGATATCAGAGGTGGAATGAAAATTATTCACATTTCATATGATTTCCACAAAAGGAAAAGTGTGCAAAGTGTGTTGGCAATTCTTTTTAGTCCCCTGTTCTCTGAAACCCCTAAATACAATTGATTTCATAAGTCATTTAGCAAGTAAATGGAGCCTCCTTGTGTACACATGTATCTCAGCGTAGATACATGTGTACTGTGTATACTGGCAGGCCAGTCAAGAGAATAGCCAACATGGCAACAATGGAGGCGCCCAACAGAAATCAACTCATGTAGCATTGGTTGACAGGACAACTATTAATTATTTGCTTCCCAAATCTGACTCTTGTGTAAGCCTGGCGAGAAGAAAGACATTGTGGGAAGCGAGATATAAAAAATCTCACATACATTTTGGTGTCATGAACACAGCAAACATGTAGATGAAAGTCATCTGGTCAGATGAGATCAAAGTGTAACTTTCTGGTGTAGATGCAAAAAGGTTTTATTTGGTGGCAAACTATCTGCAAATAATCTTGAAATCAGCATCACTCTAAAACACGGAAGTGGGATCAACATGGTGTGCAGATGCTTTTTTTCTGACAGGGAAGCGTTTTTGTTGCGCTAGTGGCTTTTATTCATTAGTAGCTGGACATGACGAAGGGCAGAGATAAATAACTGGAGCGCATGCAGCAAGTGACCATCCTAACGTGGAACTTTGTTAGCACATAAGCCTAAGGAAACGCCAAAGAAATTTTCACATGTACAAAGCTGGTGGAGACATACCCCAAAAGACTGAAGACGGTAATTGAAATGGAAGCTGGTTTTATAAAGTACTGACTGAGAAGGGCTAAACATAAACACACCTTTCAGATTTTTGTATGTAAGGCAAAAAAGCATGCATGCTTTTAATACCACTTCATAATTATGCCCTATTTTTAAGTATTTGTATCACACAAAATCCCATTTCAGTGTATTGCTGCGTGGTGTCAAAATGTTAAAGGGGTAGGAATACTTGCGTAAGTCATTGTGAATACTGATTTCTTTGTGATGGAAGCTCATAGGTCAGCTTTGTCTCATTCACGCTGAGACTTTTCAGAGTTCAGCCCTGACTCAGGGATTCTTCCTGCTGGGAATGCTAGTTATCAAAATGCCTCTTTTAATACACTTTCATCCTCAAATTATCTTCCCTTTGATTCCAGTACGTGGAGTAGATCTCATGTGGCGAGCTGCTACAACCTAATCTGTTTGCCTCTAATCATATTTACAGTTTATGCAAAATATGTTAGCCAGCAAAGCCTCTCGCACGAGTGTGCTCATATCTGTTGTGCACATGCCTCCATGACATCATTTCCCGTTCCCATCAGCCACATTCATCTTTCTCTTCTGAATCAAATTTTAAACTTCACAACACAGGGAAACTTTCTCGTCGTCCTGGCAACTGAGGGTGGCTAACCGACTGTTCCCATGAATCCCACCTGTCACTCACTTTCCTTTGCCCAATTCTGTGGACCATAATGCTTTTCACTCTGCAGTGATGTCATGGACTGGCAGGCGTAGCTTGTGGTTCACCAGCGCCACAGAACTTATTTGCTCTGATCACATTAGATCAGAAAAGACTATTCTCTCTCTGTGTGTGTCTGTGCAGGCACGTATGTGCGTGTGTGTGCGTATGTGGTGTCAGGGTACTGATACTGGCAGTATTAAGTGGGGTGGAACCAGTGGAACCGGTGTGTGTGGATACGCATACGAGCGCGACAGTTGAGTCTATGACTTCTTTGTACAAGCTGTGGTGGGGCCTGCTGCAAATGTGTATTTGTGTGTCTGAGGTGTTGGCAGCAACTTGGCAGTCTGGGCAGGGTGGGGCAGCAGGAGGTTTACTCATTACTGTGGGTGGGGCCATGTGTCCCTACGAAGAAGTGGGAGAGTGACACTGAAATAAAAGAGCGATGCCTGAGAATGAAAGGGAGGACTGAGATAAAGATATCGAGCGTACACTAATTAACTAACAATACATTTGTGGCAGTTTCTAGAATAATACAGCAGCCGCTGCATTTATTGACACTCCTCGATATGATGTGTGAAGTAAAAACAAAATAAGTCATTGCAGAAAACGTTAATAAACCCTGTTGTTCATAATGTGCATATGATTGCGTTTAATCTTCTCCAGGTTCTGTGCATAAAAGAGACGAGTCTTTAGCCGTTCTTCTGGGCACAATCTTTGTTGCATCATCCAGAGTCTTGGATGTGGGAACTGTGTTTTGGATCATTATTCTGGTAAATAACACAGTGACGACTCATTTTTAATTATCTAGCTGAGGTAAGGGGATTTTGTGTTTTAAATTTCCTGTTGTGTCAAAGACTTTGTGATGCAATGCAGTCTGACAAAGTTCTGAGGGCCTTTGGGAGAGAAAACGGCCCACAGCATCACAGATCCTCCACTGCAGTTCACACTGGACATGAGGGATTTTTTTCCACACACTCATTTTTTGTTTCACGCTGGGTCCAATTGCAACACTTATTTCAAAGTACACAGTTTGAGTGAAAGACCCAATAGCATGCAGAAAATTCCTATATTCATTATATGTGATTGTGAAAGTGGCATCTCTTGCAAACTTTGTTGGCATATGATAGGTTTAATGGACACCTGGTGAGTGCAAGATGCCACTCTTTATTGTATTCCTTTCTCTCATCGGATTTGTTTTTACCTCTATGCTGCTTACTGTGCAAAGAGGCAAAATAAACTTCAGTCCTCATTCATAATTGTGGCCCTTAGTTTAGCTTAATAGCTATGTTTTGCAGCCATTTAATGAATTGTGACAATGAGCACTCATCTGCCCTGTATAAGTAAGAAGTTCTTTTTTATTTCCCATTTTAAAGCGTGGACTCTGTCCAAGAGTTGCGTAATTCAAAATATAAAGTTCAAATTTGTCAGTGACTCTTCTTTTATAGAAACAGTGAGGAGTGCAAATTAGTGTGTGGAGTTAAATACTTTTTTTTTTTTTTTAAAACATGGGATTTTAACCTATGTACTCTATGCACTCAAATTATAGGTGGATTTTCTTCTAAATGTTTCTTTGTGAGATTTTCCTACTGTGAGGAAAGATAAAATTGGTGTTTTCCCCATATCTTTACCTGTAGCACCAGTACAGCTTAAAGTCAGTGCAATGCACAAGTGATGGGGTTGATTCAGACGGTGCAACAAAGACACACAGTTTAATCAACATCCTTATCTTGCATCTGTCCTTGCCGGGCGCTTCACATCTAGAAGATTCAATTTATTTAATTAGAGGTAAATGCAGACCTCTGATTTGTTTAGCTGAGAAGTAAAAAGCATTTACATTCTAATAAGAGAAGCAAAAGTATCAAATCTATGTTTTCACAGAATTCCTCATGCAGACACAATTCATTCGAGACATTATAATAGGCTGGAGTTGAGTCATTGCTACTCAAAATGAGAGAAGAATAAATGTTTGTAAGTGAAAGTTTTATCCTGTATGTAGCTTAAGACACTCAGACACAGAGGAGAAAGCCAGTAGAATGAGGCCCAAGAGAGAAGAAATTGATGTGATGTAAGTGAATCTGTCCAAAATATAAAATGACATTTGGAAATGTGATGTGATATCTCCATACAAGGGGGGAGTTACCACTAGGGTGGTAAAAGATTAAAAAGAGACAAAAATGGAAACAAATACCCAAAGTCGGATTTAATCTTCACCTGTGTGTGTGTGTGTTTGTAGGGGTGTGTGTGTGCATTTCTTCACCTGTGTGTGTGTTTGTAGGGGTGTGTGTGTGCATTTCTTCGCCTGTGCGGCGCTCCACTTGCCTTTGCGAGCGTTTTCCCTCAATCCCCACTCACGCTTGCCGTTCTCCGCTGCATCGATCCGCCTCTCCCCTTTCCCGTTTCATTCTTTTTCTTTCATTTCCCTTCTTTCCTCAAAGGACAACTTGCCCGATACATGGGGATCGATGCGCACCTCACAGACATTAAAACGCTCAGTTGCACGCGCACACACCACTACTGTGCAGGCATGCGAACACATACGTATGTCCACATGGAGAGTGGGAGTCTTTAGTATGCTGGTACGTGCAGCATTTTGCTTTGCAGAGGGAGGGAAATACTTTCTTTGAAAGGTGTGATGTATAATTGCTGAGGCAATGGCCTGCTGCTGGCTTTGTTGTCCCAGTGATTTATTACATGGACAGTATTTTGTCTTTGTGAAATTTTACTTTCTCGTTGTTTGACTAACTGTACGAGAGAAGAGTTGAAACCATGTCAGATTTAGAAAGTAAGTTCAAATGAAACCTTTTAGTTTATAAATGAAATGAGACGGGCATTTGAGCAACAGTGGACTTCAGGGTTAAGAACCATGAGGAAATAGAAAGAAAACATATGTGAAGACATGTAGATGTACCAAACCATCTGTGAGTTGACATTAGATGGAGTTTATCTGATAAATTCCAGATTTCCTGAGACAGCAGGTAAGCGAAGTGGATGTTGGCAAGGAGGATGAATTTCAGGATATTACTGTATGAACTTAATATAGTAATATGTTCCTAATGTAGTCAAGTATCATAGACTGAGAGTAAAGAAATTCACATGAAAAATGGAAAGGAAAGGAGAGAGAAAAAGGATGTGTGGAAGGAAGAACACAAATAAAGAGAACTAGAAGAACTAAAGGCAAAAAAGAAATCACACAATACTCTTTCTGATGATTCTTTCTGAAAGAAAGGACAGTGGAGATCTTTATGAAGTGAAGTATAGCAAAATGAATTGCAAAAGGAGGGGATGGGAAATGCAAAGAAGCAAGAAAAAACACAAGGAAGAAGGAGAGAAGGAACAGACACTTGGAAGAAATTAAGAAACACATTTAATATTCCTCAAAACCTTGATTAGTGGACAGAAATGTGGACAGTGACTGTTTCTTTAAGGTCTAATTCAGATGCTTCCTGTTTTTCGTCTTTATGGCTCATGTATCTGGATCACTGAATGTGTTCTCACGCTGCTGCTTCTTCACCTAATTACATGCAATTTGTGTGCATTTGCATTTGAGTGTGTGAACGCATCTGAGGTTGCGTATTTGCGGATAAAATTAGAGTATAAATTTAACTTATTTGCTGTACTGATAATTTGGCATCACTTTATATCTGCTACAGGTAATTAGAGCTTGTATTTTAATTTGTCTCTATATGTGTGCATCTTTGTTTTTTGTATATGTATATGACAAATGCAGTGCAATGTCATCTGATAATATTTATGCTATTTAACCACATCATAATAAGTTTAATAATAGTGAAAATGTCAGTCTTGTTTTTTTTGTAAACCTAAAATTTAAATACTAAACACCTCAAAATACCTTTATATCTATGATTTTGCCTGTTTCTTGTAGAAGGAAATGTAAGACAACCACTACCGAGAGCAGAGATGCACTGATCAGAATTTTAATTAGGTGATCAGCTAAAGAAAAATGCATCTACCAGATCTTTTTTCCTTAAATGTATTCATTTATTAATACTGCTCACCGTCTTGGGCTATGCAAGTTTTTCTTAAATGTACTTGACCATAAATATATTTTTTGTAACTTACAAGAAAGTTTTGGTTTTGTGCAAACAAGTCTAAAGAAACAGTGGGTGGCTTGAGGCTCTTAAACAGTACTATGTATTTAATAATTCATGCTGAGAGATTACCAAGATTTCTGTTGTTTTATTCAACAACAAAGTCCACAAAAAGATGAGAATGGATCATAATATTTAAACATAATCGAGATGCTGTAGTCATGATGGTTCAACAATGACAGAATGTTTCATTTTTACGAAAACTGGCTTATAGGGAGAATTATGTATTTTATGCATTAATGCCTATTGTTCTCTTTTTTGTAACAATTAAGACAAGGAAATATTTTATTAGCAATAGTGGAATCATTTTACTTAAGTTCTGGAGCTTTTAAAAAGCCTGACTGTGTCATTTTCATTTCGGTCCAGATCTGTTATGTTAACACATATTGTTTGACTTTGCGTTTTTATTTTTTAATATATTTTTTTATTTTTTACATTTTTAATTAGTGTTTTTTGATATTGGCCATATTTGTGTAAAGAAACATCATGGACGATGCAGCTCTGTCAGAACCACATTTCTATTCATCAAATTGCCCTCCAGCTACTAAGCATCAATCAGCCTGAGTTTAAATACTGATTTCCTGAAGACTATAGATGATGGTTCTCGTCTATTACAGAGAGAAAGTATGAGCACTTTATTTACTTCATCTTGCTAGATGTCTGCATGGTCTGCATGGCAATGGGATGCACAGTGATTTTCACCCTGTCCCTCTTAAGCACACATATTCAAAGTCTCTGAGACAAAGATGTATGCTGCAGACCTTTCAGTTTGTTTGTGTAGTAGTCACATTTCCCATCACGACACAGACTCAAATAAATACAATCATGGTGGAGGGAAAAAAAAAGAAGAAAAGTTTTAAGTATGTTTTTCCTGGTCTTGGTGTGTTTTGTGTCTAAAACTGAGTTAGCCTGTTTTTAATGTCATAAAGGAAAACCTGTTTGCTGTAATTTTTGCACTGAGTGTGTGTGTTGTCTTTGTAAAAGAGTTTTATGTGTATCTGCTAGATCAGAGACTGTGTGTCATGACAGTGTGGCTTTACGCCGTGTGACAGTCCACAGCAGTCTGATTGTCTGCAGGGAACATTACGCTTGGCTTGGAAAATAAATTACACCATTTTAACCACATCTAGGCTAATTCCGGGTAGTCCACACATGCAAAACAGGCATACGTGGAAGGTGACAGCTTGGCATCTTTATATCACAAAACTTATAGGTAGGCTTATTTTCCTTTCCCCTGTTTGCTCATGATGGCAATTCTCCATTGACATATGCTTTGAACTATGTCAATGTTCAAATGCTAAAATGAACTGCCAGATTAGCTGATCTGGAGACTTCTGATCATGTCTGAGTAGCATTTTAGTCACATCATCCCACTTCTAAAAGTGTAAAGTGTGGGATCACCATAAAAAGAAAAGTACTTAAAATTGACGTTGAAATCCTAGGATTTGGCAGTGTGGTTCTTATTTTGGGTTACTCTCTGGATCAGGGCGGGGCAGTCCTTATGTGTCTCCTGCTGAAGACAAACTTCTTAAAATCTGACTGTGATAGCACTTTCAGCCTAGGCCCTAGATTGTTACAACGTAGAACTTTGTAGACTCTTGGGTTTCCGGGAAAGCATTTCAGTCTGCGAATCAAAGATTTAGTTTAGTACCTTCACACAACATTGAACTCAACTAAAGCAAATTCTTACCCAAAGGACATTATTTGAGAATGGCTCACTGTGATTTTTTTTTCTTTTGGGGGGGAGCAACAGCTGCTACAAAATTAAATTCTTAGAATGAACTTTAGGTAGTTTGTGCTGAAATGCTCAGGTAGTATTTTCTCTTGAGTGCAGAAGACAACATATATTCAGTTGTCTGCTGAATATATGTTCACATGATGAGTCCGTTACGCATATCTGTATATTCCTGTCTTTATTCTGTGACTTTTAATATGTTTTTGCATTATTGTGAAAGTACATTGCCTTGTAAAACGTTAGGTAGTTCCTGGCAACCTGAAATTTCCATGAATTTTCCTTAGGTATTTTTATTGGACAGACCAAAGCAAAGTAGTGGATAACTGTGACCAGGAAAACAAATTATGAATAGTTTCCGATTTTTTAAAATTTATTTATTTTTACTAATTAAATAATTTAATAATGCCGTCACCATCATAAAGGTGGAGTGTTCAGATTGGGGTACTAGTTTTCCTCCACACATTGTGTTTTGCATGTAGACGAAAACATTGAAGTTTATTCTCATCAGACGAGACCTACTTTCGCGTTTCATCAGTCGCCCTCTCCTTTAGGAGCAGAACTAATTGCTGTCTTGTCCACAGACTCTTCCTGTGAAGTTGTGGAGTTGTATTTAGCCGATTCTCTTATTAATGCTTTCCTCAGAGAAATTAATGAAAACCTTTACAGTTTTCAGACAGTGTAGTCAGATCTAGTATTCAGATATTTAAAGCACTAAAATGCTTTAAAAAACAGTTAAAATAAACCTTTTGAGTCTTATTTATTCTGTATTACCTTGTAATGTCATGTAATGACTTTGGCTTCAGCCTAACAGGTCGTTAAATTACATCTCTATTTTTTACAGTATTTCATTTGTTCAGACACATGTCACTTACAAACACTGTGTTTCATTGGTTCATCTGGGCGGCAGTGACACATACGTTCCACCCTCCCCTCCAGCGAAAAGACCAGGTGTTTTTCATCATGTCGACATGGCAACGCTAAAACACGGTGGTTATTTTAGCTCCTAGCTGTAATTTAAACGTTTACATCAATTACTGTAATAATCATCTTTCACACACACACACACACTATTGAAAGTGTGTGTATGTGTATCCATTTATGTGCTTTTTTTATGTTTTTTTTTTTTTTGTATTTGTGTTTTTCTGGCATGACTTGCACATCGAGTCCCTGAGTCCTTGGGTGTTTCTTTTTATTTTTCCATCTCTTGCTCTCTGTGTGGTTGTGTAAGGCAGGAGCCGTTCACTGCAACCGGGGTGTGCGCGTGTGTGTGTGCGCACCCCTACATGCGTACAGATTTAAAGTGTGTGAGCTCACACATGGAATCAATATTGAGGCCAGATGTTCGTTTTGCTACAACAAGACCTCTACACGCAACGCCAGCCAGCCACACACACACACACACACACACACACACACACACACGCATAAAAGACACCAATCTGGCAGCACTTGTGTAATTAGGAAGCTGATTGGTTAGATTAAATGTCCATCTGACCCCTGACCAATAGTCAATTTGAAAACCCTGCCTCCCTTCCCCTTTTCCTCTGTCTCCTTGCCTTTCCTTCCTGCATCTCTGCTTTTGATCTCTGACTTTTTCACACAATCAGGCAGTTATGGTAACTGATGTAATTTGACAAATACGACTGAAACAGTTGGAGAAATCTATGGTAAATAGTTCAAGGAAAACTGCTTCCAGAAAATGGATTGACAAATAGCTCCAGGTCACATTTTCTCCGTCTTTATCTGTCAGTGTGTAACAGGGGGGGGGGGAACAGTCTTGGTTCATATAAATTCAATAGACTTTCACTTTTTCAAATGCTCTGGATAAAAATAAATGTCTGTAACCATAAACAACTCAAACATTTTTCCAGGTTTGGAATGATGACATTTAGTAAACTGCCCAAATCTTCACAGGCGTCGTTTCTTCCAAGCCATTGTGTCTGTTAGTTTATTTAATTAGATTTTTTTTTGCTGTGCAATTAATGTCTAATTCTGATCATCAGTTCTTTATTATCAGCTCTTTATTATCAGCAGTTATTTTGGATCATTGAAAGTGATATTCTGAGAAAATATTGTTAGTAATAGTTCCCTTGGTTAGAGAAGTATGATGTCATATCTCAGTGAGTTTGTGGAAAAATAAAATGGCTGTAAATATCAAACAAATACATAGTTTGTTTAATAACTCAAAAGCAATGAGTGTTTTAAACTGGGTGAAAATGAGTTATGGCCTAAGTTTTTTTCAGTCTGATACATTTGAAGTTGAAAACAAATGGGGCAATTGTATTTGGTTTAAGTTATGCAAAAGAAGCTAATTTAGGCATGCATATCAAGCACAAGTTGTAAACTGCATGTTTGAAATGTGAGTAAAAAGTACAGAATTCATGAAAATATTTTACAATTTCAAAAATAAAAAATTAACTGTTCAAAAAAGGATTTTCTTGTTTTATTGTAGTGGTTAAGTAAATAAACTTAAGTCTATTAATATCCTAAAATTCTTTCATAATTTGCACACATCTCAGTTTTGTTGTGATGTTCTTAGTTTTGACAGGCTTTTCAGTGGCCTTAGGGTAGATTAAAGCCCCACAACTATCATAGGATGCACTTTCTTTTTAAATCACCCTAATATGCAGATGGCTTTTGTCACAGTTAGCAAACATTATTAAATACTTTGTGAAGTTGGCTAAGATAAAAAAAAAAAAATGGGTAATGTGAATTCAGGCCATTTACTGTCTAATCTATCATTGCCTCTGAATCAGCCTCACTCTCTTCACCTACAACTTTTTCAGTTGGAGCAGTTTTAAGTAAGATGTAAAACACTTGATTAAAACGATTAAATCATTACAAGAATACATTTTGTGAATGTGTTAGATCTGTTTTGCCCATCTATCTATCTTTGCATCAATCAGTCTTTTCCTGGCTGACACCAGTTTGCTTTGTGGTCTGACCTAATACGTACTTTTCTTTTACTCAAGAGCTGTATCATAGGAGAAAAGCTGAATTTTTAAACAGAATGCTTTGTTTTTATGCATTTAAGGAATCCATTTGCTGTCCTTCCTAAATATGGGACAAATTAAGACTGGAAAAGTCTGCAATTGTTTAAAAATGGCAAGTTTTAGGACTAACGTAACAAACTATAGCGTGATCCTTCACCACTATGTGCTTTAAAGTAATCCTCATTTTATTCATTTTAATTCAGACATTGTCATAGATACCTAAAGAGCCACTAAAATGTGCAAATTATGTAAAATGATCAAACAATTGCGACATCACTAAGAAATGTAATTTTCCCTTGCAGAACATTTTAAAAACAGTGTAAGCTTTCCATATTCAGGTTAAATACACATAAGATCATATTTGAATTTAAACTTTTGGTTAATCCATTTAGTTACTCATTTTAACGCTTTAATCCACTTCACCTGAGGACATCTTGCCACGCCCTGGGCTCTGATGCGTGTGAAAGAGAGGGAGAGAGTTTGTTTAGGAGGAGATGGCGCCATGGCAACCTTTGTGGCCCAAAGGGCTTCGTGGTGAAGTTGAAATTCTGCCCTGGGCATGAGTGCATGCAGCTCAGCTTCATCACTTTTTGCTTGGGTGTGTTTGTGCATGTGTGATTTTCACGCTCAAGTCCTCTCTGTGGAAACGTAAATTCCGCCCCAAATCTATAGCAGACCCTCAGACACACACAAATACCCACCCAAACATAATGCCATGCATGCTTTATAAGCATTGAAAGCTCGAGAAAGATGCATCACGTTCTCTCCTTCCGTTTGTCTCAACACTTAGCCCCTCCCCTTTTCTCCGCTTGTCTCCCCCTGCTCATCCCCTGTGGGCTCTTCACTCATTAGGAATTCTACAGTAGTGTGTGCTGCTGTGTGCGCGAACGTGTTTAAGGATTCTGCTCCACTAGCATGATGCATCTTGTACACTCAATTTCCCTCAAGACCATTCCTCTTTTGTTCCCATTCTCCGTGTCTGCCTGACTGTGCAGCATATCAGCACCAACTTACCACGGCTTTAACTGTTCAAGACCTGTTCAGTTCCTTCCATCCATCCATGATTATGATACTAATACATCTATGTTTTATAGACATTCAGAGTTGGACTCTTAATCATAATTAATTTGTTGGTGATGTTAATTCAGTACATTGGTATTTTTTTTACTTAAATGCAACCAAAACAGCAAAATAAGAAAAGATTAAGCTTTTTTTTTTTAAAAACATTTTACTTGAATTTCACAACATTATGTGTGAAATTCAATCACATTATCCACTTAATGATAATGGTTGACATAACCAGTGTTATTTTGGGATCAAACATGTTTGCGAGCAATTTGCAGTTCAAAAGTAATAATTATTTTGACTGCAAAGGCACCCATAAGAAATCAGTCAAGCTTGCATTTAATTTAATGCTGAAAACAATGTTACATAAGGCAAATGATACATTGCAGGAAAAGGAATAAAATGTTTAAAATGTACAAATCACTCCATTAATAACTGCATAAAAAACAGGGTTTTTACTTTTTAGTTCAGCTGTATTACTGTTGCAGATGTTTGGCTTCTGTGGACGAGCAGTCACATGGATGTCCGCACTTATTCAATCACACTGATAAAACATTCCCAAAGTTAGGTCCCAGAATCCCATCTATCCTGTTTCCTTATAAACCAGGTGCAGCCAAACAATAGATGCATGCGTGCATGATTTGTGAGTATCTGTGCGTGTGTGTGTCACCATAAATGACCAATGGGCTTAAATGTCCTTGAGTTTTTCTTTTTTTATCTTTACAACTTTGCTTTAATCAGATACCGCAAAGTGCACATAGTTCTACTTACCCAGCATCTGACTGTAACTGTAGTCTGTGTTTATGTTTCTTGTTTCAGAGAAGCACAGAAACTGGCCACATATGTCCATTCGTGCTAGATCAACACAACTGCACCACTGTTATCTCCCCTTGTCCCAGGAATGTTGGAGCCAGGATCCATCTCTCCAGCTGTAACAAAATACTTTCCCTATTTCTTAGCCAAGTCTGATAGGATCCACTTCCAGTCCAGCGCTAATTCATGCATTTTGGGTTCAGTTCCAGGAGATAATCAGAGCCGTTTTAGAGGAGAAGTCTCCACTGAAATTGGACCTGTGTTGTTTCTTTGATCTTCCCTGGCTCACTGATTAAGTCTTCCTCTCTATCAGCATCAGTCCTGAGTGTCACCATCCTGCCAGTGATTTTATCAGTACTGGTGACAGTAAATCTATAACTGACAGTGAAATAAATACTGGATTTTTTTAAATGTAATATTTCTGTTCTGACAGAGTAGTTTGATTACCCTTCAATTTATTATGGATGATCAAAATTATACACAGACCAGATAATTTACTCCCACTATGTTCAATGTAATGTTAGCAACTTTTCTCTTGACCACACACTTTCAATAGCCATCAACAAGCATTTGGTATATTTCTTGCTGAGTATTGACCACACTTCTTGGGATAATTAAAAAGGTAATTTTTATCAGTCGCTAATAATCTATCAACCAAAGTTTGTGTAAGTTTCTTTTTTATACATGTAGCACAAAACTTAAACATGCTAATTAACCTTTCAAAACTCTATTTAAAGAAGAAAAAAAATATCAGTATTTTTAGAGCGTTTAAATCAATCTTGAGTAACGCTCAGATAGGGCTGAAGCCTGTGTTGAACACATTTCACACAACGTTTTACCAAATCAGAAACCGTCATGTCACCAATGACCAGTGGAGCCACATGAGCTCTAGGGCACCTTGAAAAACCATTGACATTCAGCTCCATGTGGCACTTCATCCAAAAATGTACCATGAAACATCTCTGCATAAAATGTTGTCTACTTCTGTGGGCATGGGCTCATCTCAGATGGACAGACGACACATGTTCTGTGATCAGATGAGTCCATCCCTCAGCTTGGTATTAAGGAGACAAGCAAACAAACCAGATGTCACGTCCTGCTTGCCAAAGACACAATCCAGCCATCCAAGCTCATATCAGAAAGGTGGTAAAACCAGCTTCTTGAGGAGGTATGGGTGTCATATGATATGGATCGGGGACTGTGAAATGGGTAATGTGCATATTCATGAAGGTGCCACTGACACAATTTAATACATTTGATGTTTTAAAACAGTTAACCTATTCTTCATGGGTCAAAGGGGCTCTTCATCTGTACAAGTTGGGTTCATCTACAAGAATAGGCCTGCTTGTAGTCTGGATCAACCTCAATTAAAAATGTGCAGCATATCATAAAGAGGGCAAGCAGAAAAAGATGACGACCATGGCTTGTTACACAGCTTAAATATTGTATTCAGCAGGAACTGTAACAATTAATATTCTCAGTTTCCTTAATGGGTGGAACATATCATTAAAGGAAAGCATGACTTAACACAGTGGTAAACATTCTTCTCTTCTAAACCAAAATTATTGATGCAAACAATAAAGAATCTCTTAAGCTGATAAAAGACATTAGTACAAGTTTTGTTTCGTATAACAGTAATTAATCCTGAACTCTACCATAAAAGATCGTAGCTGTAATAAGCAAAAAAAAAGAGTGAAGAGAAGTAGAGGACCAGTGGAGACGAGAGTAAAAGCTACAGATAGATAAAGCGCAGTGAGATGGCAAAGATAGGGGGGCGGGTGGGGAGAGAGCGAAGACGCTGAGAGAAAATAAAAGCAGACAGAACAAGAAAGGAGAGCAGCTGCCAAACTCTGAGTGGGGTTAAGCATTGTCACAAGTACAACCTAATAAGGTCTGAAAGTGTGCACATACACACACATACGCCGACTTGGCCAATGTAAAGACTAGTGTTTCTGCAGTAAACAAGACTAAGCAGTAAATCACATTTGCCCCCAGAGCCTCTGAGGCTGGATATAGTTTTGATGCATAACACTGAAGTCTTGTCGAGGAGTTTTTTCTTTTTTCTTCTGTGCTGACCTTAGTGTTTTATTTGAAAGTTTTCTGGTTGTAGACTCATTCGAGTCAAGTAGAGACTGTTGTCAGAAATGCTCTTAGCCGGACTTGTTCAGATGACGTATAACGCCTGTTTAACAAAATGTATGCAACTGCAAAAAGTGGTGATTTTCCACGTTAGATTTAATATCTACAAATGAACGTGGTCGTGACAATATGCTGCAATGCAAGCCCAAACCCTGTCTGCAAGATTTTCTGTGTTAACATACTCTGTCTTATTTCCACTTGGTGCAGTTAGCCTACACATGTTGTAATAATGTTGTTGTTGTTTATGTCCTTATTGGAGAAACTGTTTCTTCCATGGAAGAAACAATTTATATTTAATGTGTGAAAAATTATGCTGTATACTTGTTTGGACCCCTGGGTCGGGCAGCTTGCAGTAATTTCATTCCTTCTGGTGCTGAGATTCTATGCAATTTTCAAGCCAATTTGCTTAGTTCACAAAGTATTATGTGCGTATCATGGATGTTTGTATTAATTTGCTTGGAGAGAATGTGATCAAGCAGTGTAATGTTGTCAGAGTGTGATGGCATATGCCGTACTTTGCATAATGAAATAAAACATGTGGCTGCTAAACAGAAAAAAACCCACCCAAAAGGGAGAGGATGAAACCAAAATAACTTAGTCTGTTGGGGGCAGTCATAACATCAAAAGCCACACACATATTTCATAGTTGTAACATGATTTACAAAATGTAATCTTGCTTACTCTGATACAAGACACATTTTTAAGTGGACCATCATAAATAGCAACAATAAGAGACTGTTTTCTGTATAACTTTCCAAATCGATACAGTTCTTTAGAATTAGACATTAAAGCTAATTACCGTATTTTTCGGACTGTAAGCCGCTACCTTTTCCCCACGCTTAGAACAATGCGGCTTGTAGCCCGGTGCGGCTTTTCTGTGGCTTTTTCTTCAACCGCCAGGGGCCTCTTTAGCAGGAAGTGAATCATTGTAAGTAAAAATTGGAAATCAAAGAAGAAAGTGCTGATTTTCATTTAGAACAAGCACATGCTAGCAGCAGGCACCACAGAGAAATGTTTTCAAACTCATACCTCCTCATCATGGAAACATCACAAAGAAGTTCATATGATGCAGCTTTTAAGTTGAGGAGTATCACTAGCCGCTGCACGTAAACTCGGCGTGAACGAATCCATGGCTCGGCGTTGGAGACAGAGGACAGCGTCCTTAATAGCAGATGTATTAAGGACGCTGCCCTCTACGTGGAAAACCAAAAGCGGATATTATCAGTGGCTTATTGTCCGGTGCGGCTTATGTGTACGTTTCCAGTTTAAAAAAAAAAAAAAAAAAAAACTTTGTGGGTGAGGCTTCTAGTGAGGTGTGCTCTGTAGTCCGGAAAATGCAGTATGTTACGACATTACTGGGTTATAGTTAGTGTTATGAAAAAGAAGGGCGGGTACTCATCAAACTTGTGTAAAATGTTTTGATACTAAAGCGTCTCTGGATGAATCAAAATTAACATAAGTCTTACCTGCAAAAGACCAAATCTACTTGTTTAGGTTTAGGCACATCAAAGTTTTAGGGTTTCCTTGTATGGTTTGCACACTAAATTCAGGGTTAGCAGTTTCTTAGTTGTCCTTCTAAATTAAAATTTATCTTCATCTGTCATTTTGCCAAAATGTGTTTTTTTCTTTTTGAAATATAAGTGGATTTTTCATAGGATTGTTTGTTCACAACAATCCTTTGAAATGTTGTCAACAAAATAGCATTTCAGAGACCAGTGGTTGTCATCTGTTATTACATAGTCCTTTGCAACACTACAAATCTCATACTTGTGCATTTATAAATTTGGGGAAAAAATGATATCAAACCCTATCAGAAATTTCAGTCATTTCAGGAGCAGCAATTTGGATAAATAAATGTCGATTGTCACAATACAGCTATCCCTATCTGAGCTTTAAATAGTGACATTACTTGAATAAAAAATTAGCAAAAAAGTATATTCATATTTTCCAATTATTGAGCAATATTTTGGTTGAAATCGAACAGATGAAGGTTTTACTGTCTCTTTTATATTCAGGTTTGGAACTTACCAAGCAGAAAAGGAATACACTTCATTTTTTTAATAGACAACTAAGATGGAAAGATTTTGCTTATAATCCAGTCTTAGTTTTCAGCTTAGCTAGCAAAGATCATGGGATGAGAAGATATTACAGGACTTCAATGTTTGTGGGACATTTGCTGTTTCCTGGACATTACAGAGGCCACAGCTTTGCAAATTGGACTGCAGCAACACAGTGGAGGGCCTAAACAAACTTAACAAGCCAACTACTCCAAGCTAAATAATAACTGTTGAGTCCCTTACAAGCACTAAGCGAGGAATGAATGTTGACATTTCTTCCTGCAACACAGCCCTCCTAAGTAACCCAAGAAGCCAAAATGAAAATTGTCAACTCCCACAGTATTCAGACAATAAGAATTAAATCACACACAAACACCCACACACAAGTAAACCAAAGTAGGCAACTTCTGCCTGCTTGCTCTCGTTGTGCCTGAGGCAAGGAAAAAGCAAAGTAGCCTTGCAAAACAAAATGAATAATGGGAGGTTTTAGAGATTTGGGGATACATTTGTTCCCCCCTTTCACTGTGTGGTTATCACTTTCTCTCTTTGAGTGGTTTCTTTCTCTCTTTCTGTCTCCCCCTTTCTGCCAAAGGGAGATTAAAAGCTGATAGGAGATTGCAAAGACATGTTCCACCCCTGTTCTGACACACGCACGCGCTCACTAGCACAAAGACGGTAACATTAGCTCTTGTATAGCTGGGAGCTCTTGATGTAAAACACATGTTTCTGTCTCAACAGTGTGTGCCGGTGTGTCTATGGCTGTTTAAACCAACTTTATCGCTCCATCAGTTCAGAGACAAGGAACGATTCATTCAGACTGAGAAGTGGAGAATGGTAGTTTGGCTCTGTAGTACTGTGTAGGTGAAGATGGGTGTGTTGTAATTCTATATAAAAAAATCCCTCCTTCAGTTTTACCACAGCAATTTGAATGTATTAATTTTAATAATTATTTTATTTTCAATGATTGTATTGGTGCATTTTAATAATATGTTCTCCCTCAAATCGCTTGATGTCCTAGACAGTACAGAATCTTTTGGCGTCATGTTTGCAGTACTGAATATCATTACTGGATAAAACACTTAATCTCTCTAAACTACAGATATATTAGGATGAGAGGTTGACTGAAAAAACTGCAGACCTATGCCATTTTTGAAGTCTTATTTGAAAACAAGTTGAGGTTCCATATTTTGTGTAAGAATATTTGAAAGTTTAGTATCTGGAGAGGTAAAAATGCAAGTGAATGGAAAAGCAAGTGCATTATCCTTCACTGTTTGGCTTGGATTTGTTACATGCTTGCTAGGGTTTCTTAGATATAGACAATTTAATTACTTGTCTAATATTTATTATATGTTCTCCCTCAAGTTGCTGGATGTCCTAGACAGTTCAGAATCTGTTTATTCATCTAAAATCTTTTTGCAAAAAGAGAAAATACAACTTATAAATCGTTTTGCTCTAAAGCTACTGTCCGGCTTAAAAGACCAAGAATCTGTACGGAAAACAGCTGCCAGGTTTAGGATTGAAAGCTTCTTGGTCCAGGTGTTTCTTGCCAAGTAGTGGCTTAGTGTGATAAAAAACTATGTTAATACTAAAGCTATGTTGAGAAGGTTTTTTTTAAAGCTGAATACAGTATTTGACATGTTTTATGTATCAGTACTACAGCATTGATCAGGTTGAGCCACGAAATTTACTGCTAGTTCTGGTTTAGGCACAGACGTTACTTCATCAGATTGAGAGACATTTACTTGGTTAGGTTTCAGCACCAAACTGATTGGATCATGTCTAAACAATGATTTATTTTTTGGTCTTATTTAAGACTCAAAGTTATATGGTCAGAGTAGGGCACCATTGTTTGGTTTTGGCCTCTTTTAGGCACTACATTTCTTAGGGTTGGGCTTAGGGACCAAATTTCCTGGCTCAGGCTTTTGCTATACAGATAGCTTAAAGTCACTCATATTTTATACACTGATCTGTGTGGCATCAGACTTCATCACCCAATTTTGTTAACACTATTAAAAATAAATAAGATCCTGCTTCAGGTTTGGAAGATACAATTCATCAGAGACTCTGCAAATCAAAGTCTCTACTTTTTTTTTTTTTCATCAGCCTGTGTTTATGCAGTGCCCACAGTTTAGCTCAGTGTTTTTTTCCCCCTCTGCTATTTGAAATTGCCATGCAACAGATCCATTGGATCAGAACTGTAGTTACACTTTGGCAAAATTGCACAGTGCTGCGAAATGAAAGCGAACCAGCACATGTCGATAACATTTTGTTAAACCGAGTGATAGGATGGTCAAACGGCGCTGAGTGAAACAACAGAAAACAAATAGATTTGCTTGATAAAGGTTTCTTCTTGCCGCCAGTCGTTCTAGCAGACTGAACTCATCTACATTTAGATTCACCGGCCAATGTGTGTGGTCATCCGTGCCTTTCACTTAGAGTGTGTGTGTGAGCTTTATTGACCAGCAGATGAAAGCTTGGAACGTGTGTGTGTGATGAGAAGCAGGGGACCAGATGGACTTATGGGAAATACAAACTTTTTATTTATTTATACAACTTGATTAAATGGCATTTGTTTTCTGTCTCTTGGCTTGTATGTGTGACTATGTGTGGTAATGTGTGTTTGCATGCGTCTGGTGGCTTGTGTTTAATGACAAGTAGAATGGAGGGATCAGAGCAATCAGGATGGAGTGATTACTAAGGGAACCCGGGACAGTCACTGAGAGGGAGAGGAAAAAAGAAGTCAGATTACAGAATCGATTAATTTTTAACTGCATATAATTCCCAGTAACTTATCTGAAATGTGGTTTTTCTATTATCCTTATTTCGTTCTGTAGGATGAATGCCCCTAATCCCTCATCTCTTTGTACTTATCTTCCTTTTATTTGTCCAAATACTGTACACGTTTTCTACTCTGCTTCTTTTCTGTCAATATTCACATTTTACTCTGTGTTCCTGTGAAAAGGTAATTAATTACAGCTTTGATTTTAAAATATTTTCAATAATACTCTAAGTAAATGTCCATCTTTTCGTACTGACTACTTATGTAAGCTTAAGAGCATGCATTGAAATAATTGTCTTATGTCTTTTAAATATAGCACTCTGTGATTGATAATGCATTAGCTGAACTGTCAAAGATTAAGAAACGTTTTAGTGTGCACCTTCCAAAGATTATATTTTAAGACATAATCTTTGAATTATTTTCTTCATAATTATATTCCCTTTATTCACTTGGATCAATAAACATCAAAGGGAAAAAAAAATCATATCAAACCTCCAAAGGATTCTCAATATTCATGAATTCACCATCCAGGTATTATTTTTTTTCTGTACAATATCACAGTGTTCTGTTAATTTTTCTGACAACATTGCCAATTAAATAAAATTAAATCCTGTCATTGCACAAAATCATTGTGTTTTGTTGACCATTCAGAATCCAATGATAACTCCTCTCGACAGGATGTGTTGATCCCTAGTCACATTGATTACAGCAATAGTTTCTTCACCAGTCTCCCTAAAAAATAAATACTGCTGCAGCTGATCCAGAACGCTGCTGCTCACGTTCTGACTAAAATTAAGAAGATAGAGCACATCACTCCAGTTCTAAAGTCCTTACACTGGCTCCCTGTAGCTCAGAGAGACTTTATACGTTTTATTAGTTTCATAAACGTGTTAGTTTATGAATCGGTGAATGGCTTAGCACCAAAACACACTGTAGTATTGCCATACTGCTGCAATTATATCAACCTCCCAGACCTCTTCTGGTACTAGTCTGCTCTTCATCCCCTGAACCGAACTTGGTTTGGGGTTTGGTTTCAGCATTTATGCTTCACTAATCTGGAGCAAACTTCCAGAGAATTATAAAGCTGGCAAAACACTGAATTCCTTTAAATCAAAGCTAAAAACCCACTTGATTACAAAGTGGACCATTGAATCTTCATTCAGTTACAGTTTCCACACTGAATTACGTAGAATGGTGTCTTCAATAAAAAGAGTTTGTCAAAAACCTCATGTCTACATTTTCCATTTAGTTTTGTGTTTTTGTAGAAATGTGTTGATTACCTTAAACATCTGTCTCTGTTTTCATAATTAAATAAAGAACCTTCAACACCTTGAACGCCTTTATTTTGGTAAAATAAATCACCTTATTTTACTAAATAAAGGTGTTCTAAATTTGCATGTAGAAACATGTAAATGTAAAATGTTTGATACAATTTTCTTGTCTGACAGTAATGATATCAGTTTTCTACTTTTAGAGGCTTTTCTTTCCCAGAAAATATTTTTTGTAAAGTGGCTAATGATTTTTTTCAACACAAGACAAACCCGATAACTTAAAAAGAATGAAAATACTCACTAATTTGCCTTTTTTGGGGGGATCTTGCGCACTAATAATAGGTTGGATGTTTGTGACTACACAACAACAAAATATTTATCTATTTATCCTGGTTTACACTAATCTTTGCCAAAGAGCTTATTCTCTGTGTCTATCTGCTGGAAAGATCGAATGGAAGACAAGGAGTGTCTACATATGTTCGAACACAGACTCCAACCTCATAAATCACTTCAACTAGTGTTCAACAGTCAATCTTTTTTCTCCCCTTTTTCTTCCCTCTCTTCAGCTTGAAACTTGCCGTCCTTCCTCTGCCAGCAGGGAGATTTGTGTTCTGTGTCTCTGTCGTATCGGATTAGAGGAGAGACAACAAGAACAGAAGGAAAGAAGGAAAGGGAGAAAACAAGGGAGAAATAGATGGAGAGGAGGATAGAGTAGGGTGGAGGAACAAGAGGGAACTGCATCAAGATTTTTGTCTTTTTTTTTTTCATAGTGTGTGCGCGCACCCTGTCTTCTTGGCCATGTCTCTTCCTCGACGTGTGTGTGTATCTGTGCCTGATGTTATCCAGATGTGCAGCTACAGTGGGCTGTAAAACACAGAGTTATTGTCATAACATTGTTGCTCCCTGTGTGTGTGTGTGTGTTTGGAAATTGATTCATGGGAGTGTGTACTATGTGTGTTGCTTCCTGTCTTCATTTCAACACTTTACTTTTGAGCTGTTGAAGAGACAACACATAGACACGCTTCTAAAATACAAGCACACACTTGAGACAAATGTACAAACTTTCTTTACAAATACAAGTCAGGTTTCTGCTGTGTAACTCAGTCCAACCATGATCCATCTGTGTCCAGGGTGTCCAGCTCCTGGCTGTTGTCCATCTGTATCGGTGTCTCTTAGGTACTGGTTGGGGATTTGGAGTGAGTGGGCCTCCTCCATCAGCCTCTGCTTTGGGGCTGTGTTGATGAAGAAGCTTGACTTTGTGTGACTAAAAATAAATAGCATGCAAAGCACTGTATAAATTGAGCTCTGGAAGTGAGAGGCCTTTACTTGAGAAAGTTTTTCTTCTAAATGTAAACCCTGATTATGTTGTTACGTTCAAATTTCTGTAGAAATTTGATCCACTCTCATTACTGGGGAATATCCTGGTGACACTAACATTCCGCTTCCTGCCACTGTTTTAAGTCCAAAAAGTCCTTTGTCCCTTTAAATGATAGTAAACCTGCCATTTTTTATTGCAGCTTTTATTGTTAACACGTTGCAGCCGTACTAAATGAAACAATATGCTGTGAGTAAAGTAGATACCGGTAGAGGGCAGACCAAAATGCAAAAGAACTAAGGTAAACACAGAGAGCACAGGAAACATGCTAGTCTGTTGCCCTTCTCAAGTTTTGCACAGGTATAAGAGCGGATACTCACGGGACGTTTCAAACAGACCATCTATCAACTATCAGCTCCTTCCTCAGTGGGGACATTTTGTACCTGCTTAGACAACCTTTTGATTTAAAGCCTGGCAGACAGCCGGATTAAAAAAAAATCATAAAAAATCATATAGAACACTGCGAGCTTGACATTGTAAACTCGTACCATTAATTCTTGTGAAACTGCATATTTGAAGTCGCCAGACGACATAACTTGTTATTGCAGCAGAATCACATCAGACCAAAAATATCCTTCCAACAGTAAATGGACAGCAAGTTACACATCTCAAAGGCCGTATTATTAGAGAAAGGGAATGGAGACAGTTGGGGAAATGCTGAAGGTGCACAGTGTGTCTTTAAGCAATTTTCCATAATCTACTCAGAGTCTTCTGTAAGGTTATGTGATTCCACTAAATAAGACCTACCAGTAGGAGGCGGGTCATAATAAATTTGGTTTGATCAGGTGTCATAACCTGTCCTGTTTATTGGAGTCAGCTGACTCAAAAAGAGATCAGGATAAGAATACAGTTAAGGCCAAAAATATTCATATGCCTGGCAGGTTTAGATTTACATGTTTCATTCAACTAAGATTTTTGCTTTGGATAAAAAAATGAATCGGACATCTCTCAACAGATACAACAGATTGATGTAAAATATCTTAAAAATAAGATATTTATTTAAAAATATATATTTTTATGGTTTTCAATAAACAATTTAAAAATCTATTATATGACTATTACAGCAACACAATCTTTCTTGTAAGTGCAGACAATCTTTTAGTTTGTTTCCACTGACATTTTGATTATTTATCTTGTGACGAGTTCCGAGTCTTTAAGGTTCTAAGGTCTCCTTGCAATTGCCCCAATCTTAAGCTTCCTTCACAGATTCTGTGTCAGATTTAGCAAAGGACTTTGGCTGGGTCACTTCAGGACATTTATAACACTTCCAGTCAAAAGAAACATGTTGAACACATAAGATGTCACTTTAAATTTAAATTTAAAGTGACAAAATTTATTGTGTTATAGCACACAATAAATTTTGGGCTTTATCGTGTGCTATGATTTTCTGGAAATATAAACCGAAATATATGGTTACGGGATAGTTGTACAATATTAAAATTCTTGTCAAATGAATGCCAGGTGTTTTGTTTTTAGTCACATATGTCTTCCCACACTCAGCACCGCTAAAGTCACAACTATCTTTTAGAAAAGAGTGCAGCATTCATTTTCAATGTGAAACAAGCGGTTTTAATGACTCGCTATCTTGAATGCAGAGCCTTAATGTGGTTTTCCTCTGGTTCTGTTCCTTCCCTTTTGCAACTCTGCTTACTGTCAGTCACCTGACGCACAACACCCACAGGAAGAATATAGTTTTACCAGGAAACAGTGCCTCAGCATGCATTTAATGAACATCAGCTCAAATTCTTTGATTTTTCTTGTATTGTTAAGGGTTGGTGAAGATGTCAACGAGGAAAGCAGCTATTTATTTAACATGCTCAGTGGTATTATCATAACTCACTAGAAGAAGTATTCAAAAATTTTTGCTACGGCATAAAAAGCACTCAAGCATTTTTGTATCATGTTGTATTCTTTGATGGCGCCTCCGGTCTGTTCTGTTTTCTAACAAACAATGGACACATGGAGATCGACCAACTGCTCCTAATTTTCGCACGAGAAAAAGTAAGTCACAGCCTTCAAAGATGTCCTTGTGTCACGTCTAATGTTGGATAAGATCAGTAGCAGTCATCCCCATCAACTTTGTTTACTCCACTTCAACCTTTGAGTTCCTTGCCGTTTTAGTTTATTTTCTGCACAAGATCTGAGAGTAGATGCAGCTTCAGATCAAATGGGATGATGATTGGAAAAGGAAACCATCCACTGTGACTCTACCCCTTTTCTGTATTATTTCATTGCCCCCGTCTCTCTTCCTTCTGTCCTCTGTTCTTTCTTCTTCTCGGTAATGACTAGATGCTAACTATCACTTTGAAGATCTGGGTGTTTGCCAGCTGTAGGTGTCTTTAGTGAGCCTACAAGATGGGGTGTCTCATTATGAGAGTGTATGTAGCAGTGTGAGGAAAAAAAGCATGTGTGTGTATGTGGGGAAAGGGATTTATGGTATCAAGATGTTGGTACCACCAGTAGTAATTTGCGCTCTCCTTTTCCAAAGGTTTCTCTCCCCATTTACTCCCTTTTCCTGCTGTCTTCATATCTCTGTTCTCTTCTACTTGATTTTTGCAGGGGTGGCACATGAGCACACTTAGAGAAATAAACTGAGATTCCTTGTCCTTGAGTGACCCAGTTTTCCCCCACTCTCTCCATGAATTTCAATAAAATCTTTACAAAAATTTGCTATGTTCTTTATAAAAATTGCTTCTGTTACAAGAAATTTCATTTGTGCTTTGCAGAGTTTTAAACACAAGTCATGCTGTTTCTTTTCTTCATGAGCAGCAAGGCAAAGAAAATGTACGGTCCTTGACTTGTTTTTCAGCCATCCCTCTCCCTGTTTTCATTCATTCTGACCAAATAGAGGCAATTTTGCTTTGTGCCAGTGTGGACTTTGAAAAGTAGAGAATGAAATGATTTTTGAACAAAAAAGTAATTCAACATTTTGCCCTTGAATGGATAGCATGAAAAGAAATAGATATATTCTGGAAATGAGCAGGCTTTCTTACTAGAATTTCTTGAAAACTGTCAGTGGCAACATACTAATATTAATTTGTAGGTTTTCATCGTAGCAATAGTATTAATTATACATTTCATTTAGAAGTAGCTTTCACAGCAATCAAAGACACTGTACAGATCTAGCAACATAACAAGAAACACAAATTAAAATACCACACTTTAAACTGCATCGACCAAAGTCAAAGTCTTTATTCATGTAGCACTAATAAAACAATGGTGTTATATTAAAAAAGTTTATAATATAGACTAAAAAAACTGTAATCCTGTCTGAATCCCTTGCTGCCATTCCTACTATGTGCCACGTTTTATTTTATCTGTAGTTACACCCATTGTTCAGGAGGAGGACTACAAAATTATTTGCTTCGTTATCAATGCACATATTGTTCTGTGTGCTTAAACTTTTCATATTATAACTAGGGCTATCAACGTTAACACGTGATTAAAATCTTAAATACATTAATATTACATAACGCAGATTAATCTCTCCCGCCTATTAACTATTTCACAGCAGTGTGTTATGGACTCTGGGGGCTACATCACCTGCTTTCTGCTACAAAAAGAAAAAAAAGAAAAATCTGATAATTTTGTATTTTTATTGGGTGGAGTGAGGCAGGAGGGGCTTGCACAACGGTGTGCATTTTTATATTTGAAGATCATAGGCATAGCGATTAATCGTGATTAATCACAGCACCAGAGTGTGATTAATTTGTTTTTTGTTTTTTTCAATTGACTGACAGCACTAATTATTATACCATCAAGTTACATAAAAATTGTGCTTACTGAAAAACCTTTGTACATATGTCAAATCTATCAAAACAAAATCAAGTTGCAACTGTTTTTACTCTCAAACTTTGTGTTTGATGTATCAATACACCTGGATTCATCTACATACCATAAGAATTACCAGCTGTTCAACTAAATGGAGTTACACTGTGAAGAAGCTTTAACAATACTCTATACACTACTACTACAATTATTTGCCATGTATATTGTTGAGTAGGATCCTACTGGGTTTGATCATTTTAGTTTGCATACATGCATGTAAAAAACTTTAAACCCAACGTATATATTTGTGTCTTTTCATATTCCTGATTAGTATTTCTTTATGCACTCTATGCCCTTTGTCTTCCAATGCAGACTTTTTTCATATACCACATTAAACTTTATTAACCCAGAAAATCACCAGTTAAAGGCATTTAAAATTATAAGAGATGAGAAGAAAGACTCACTGGAGCTGCAAAGCACATCACAAAGATCCGTGAGGCAGAGTGTAGTGTTGTATAGTATCGAACGGTGAAACAGAGTTAAGTCATGCTCTTTTAAAAATTCTAGTTGATCCCTTGATGTAGCTTTAACAAGCCACCTGTGAAGGTGTCAGGGCCGGGTTTGATTCAAAACTGAGTTTAAAACTTGCTGATAAATCTCATTATTTGGAAGATGTCTCAGCCCTTGGTTTAAAGTCCAATTAGGCCTCAAAAAAGTGACGTCTGTTTTTTTTGTTGCCGGCGAGCTTTTCTCCATGCGCGACGCTGTTCTCTCAGCAGATGGAAGGCCGCATGAATCACAGTATGAAAATCGCTCAACAAATAGGGTGTCAGGTGATATTCCCTAAGCAGCCATTTCTCTCGCTTGTCTCTCTGATAACGTGAGGGTTATCATACGTGATGCTGTCTGGAGCAAATGGAACAGAGATGAGACATTGATTACACACACGCACGCACACATGCTTGCTTGGAGGATAGCTGATCTGTTCCGTTCTTCTTGACAGCTGGAGCATGGCCATCAACACCCCTTAAAGAGGGTGTATGTGTGTGAGCACATCTCTTTATTTTCAGTGGGGTTTGTGAGTGGCCCCTGTGCAGCAAAATAACTTGGAAAAGCAGAAAAAGGAATCAAGGCAGACAAAGCTGGAGAAAAGGGTTGAAGTAATTCAGATATTGATGTTTTAGTCTCTAACTCCACCCTAAGGGCCTGTCTAGGTGAAAATGTCAAATGGGCCACAGGCTAGTGGCACCACTTAGCAGTGACGGTGCCTCAGTGGTAACAGAACAAACACACACAAGGCGCCAGAAAACTTCTAAAATTATAGTTTGCATGAAGCTCAAGCTAACACAATGGATATACACTACAAACCAGCTGCATTTTGCATCTGCAAAGTGCAGCTGATCACAGTGAAATGACCTGGGCTGAGTTATTTTGGCCTTAACCGTGGAAAAATATTACTGTGAAATTTGCTGCAGGCATTCACTGTGCCCAGAAGACCCATTTTTCAGACCTTTGGGACCCCCAATGTTGAACAGTCAGTAAACATTTTCACTCAACCTGGCAAATGTTCTCAGTGTAAAGGTTTTTACAGAAACCCTGGCTTTAAATAGAAGCACAAAAATTCTCGTGATTAACCGATTAAAGTAACAATTTATGGTTGGTTTGCCGTTCTGTTTTGTTTGTTCTCACTGTTTTTATAACTTGTATATTTGTAACGTTATTAGAAAGCCTGGCTCATTTTTTAGTGCGTCATGTTAATACGCTACACTGAAGAGTTGAAACGGGAAAATGCTACGTTAGGCCTCTGCTGCAAGAAACTTTTGAATAAAAAGCATGTTTTTGTTCATTTATGACTGAATTTAAAAAAGCTGTATTAATAATTAAAAAAAAGCATAGATTCATATTTTTAGTCTTAGTGTTGATAAATTTTGCAATAGTCCAGAGCTTGACATATTTATGTCATGCTTTAGCCTAAAAGTATTAAGTCTGTTTTAAAAGATTTCTGACGTTTGGAAGTGTTTTCGTTTTCAATAAAATGTGCTTGTCGGCGTAGAAAGGAAGGATGCTAATTCAGTTGAGAACCACTACCCTAAAACACAACTCTTCTGGTCCTGGGACAAAATTAACCCATAAATTGGACTCGGATCTGGAGTAAAATTTTGACTGATTATTTTTTCAACGTCATTGCAAGGAGCATAACCTTATTTCGTTTTAGTCGTTGCTACTGTAGAAAAGCTATACAATCCTTGAAAAAAGTGCAGGTTAGGGAAAGGGATTTGCATGACTGTGTCTTAAAAGAAATCAACTGAGTGGGTAGA
The DNA here is from genome assembly GCA_903066815.1 of Brachyrhaphis roseni. Lineage (NCBI taxonomy): Eukaryota > Metazoa > Chordata > Actinopteri > Cyprinodontiformes > Poeciliidae > Brachyrhaphis > Brachyrhaphis roseni. The sequence goes on along the minus strand of CAEFZY010009427.1, from coordinate 9,764 downwards.
ATAGCTTTTTATTCATACTACATGGATTCCTCCATTTTTTGTGTAAAACATGTTTCTTCTTAAGTACAATAACAGTACCATAGCTTAAAAGCCTCTACAAAATGCTGCTAACAATATTATGTAAACATACACTATCTTGGATATCATTTTTGTAATTTGGTTGAAAAAATACACATAAGGACCCTTTTGAGAGCCAGTAGGTGGCAGTAAGATCCACATGACTAATGTTAAATAGAATGTGATTTGGAACAAATACAGACACAACACATATAGCTTGTTTCTTTCTTCCAGATTGTTTTTCTTTTTCTCCCAGTAAGTAACCTATTCAGCAGTCCAAAGTTAAAAAAACAAGCAAACAAATGGCACCAACTCGAGTTTGCTAGCTTTTTAGATTGCGTTGTCCTTTTTTTTTTTTTGTCAGACATTGGATTTCGTCGGTTGGTTGCACTTCTTGTTTGTCAGAACCGAACAGTACACCTGTGCTCAGCAAGAGACTATAACCAGCTTTTATTTAGCAAAATTATGTAGAACTACTACTTTTATGGCGCATAGCTACTTTTTCTGTGTGTGTTTATGTTTATAGACTCACAGATGGTGAACATTTTATAAGCAGCCGTTGTTTTCCTCACAGCAACAAGTGTGGCTGTGCCAGCTCCTTGTCTCTCCCCTATAAATACTAATGCAGTCTTGTCCGGAGCATTGCAAGCTCACTTTGCTCTCTCAAATGTAATGCATCGTATAAAGGTTCCAACAAACACACTTTTCCATTATTGATATGCTGAGGGACAATGTCAGCGTACAGTTAGCAGCACCATGAAATATACCGGAGGGTTGCTGAGAGTTGCCTCATGTTCATGGTTGCTCAAGGAAAGGCTCCGGTGCTGTCAGTTCCACACTAATAATGCTTAAAGGTCACAGTATTTTAGTAATTTCAGACACTTTATTATTGTCACTTGTCCTCCTAGCAACAATATCATCAGGCAAATGTCTAAATATGGATCAAAAACTCGATGGCTAGATTAAGATCGAGCTGTCAGAGAACAGACAGATGTTAACGATGTCTGAACAGACAGGGTGAAAAATTATTTAATTTTAGCTTCAAGCAGCCATGGTTCCTGCAATCTAACAGCTATAACGCTGCGAGTAAATTTCATCATCTGTTTTGTGAAAACCTGTTTCGGCTTGAAAACCCAGCAGAGGGCTTTGAAACACCCTGCGTTGTAAGAGAGAAACTTAAAACCCCAATTTAAAAACCACTTTATGGACTTTCCAATCCTCATATCACTTCAACTTGTGTGTTATCATCTTGTTTTGTTACTTTAACAATTTTTTGGGTCCTCATAACTTTAACAATTGTTTGGGTCCTCACATAAATGTGAGGACCCAAAAAATTAGGATCAACTACGTGTGATCCTAATTTTCTTCTATTATCTTGTATCTTTGCAAATGTGTATGAGTGGTTTCCCTCGTTAAACATGACAGGAGAATGTCTCGTGGACTCGTATATGCCCAGGGGCACCTACTGATCCAACCTAGAGCACTTCAGCTGTGATAAATATGCAGACAGCGAGGGATTGCTCTCTGTCTGAATTGCCTTCTTCTGTAAAGAAGGCAATTACACAGATATTTCTAAACATGTATTAGCCTGTTTTTTTTCTACAAATACTAAACATATTTGTTGGATTACCACTTGTACACACATTTCCCGCTCGGTCAGATGATTCTTGCTGTATCCGACATTTTGTTCTGCAGTCAGTTCAGTTGTTCACCTTAAATTTCAACACCTGGACTCCAGCTGCAAGACCTGTTACTGAATTCAGCACCAGTTCTGACCAAACTGGCAGTGAATGTCACTCTGTGTGTTTCGTTGTGCTTCTCCCCGCTCAGTGTTCACCTTGAACCTTGTGCCCATTAAGTGTTGCTCATTTCTCACTGCTATGACCTCTGACCCCTGCACTCAGACACACACACGGTTATCTAAAGCAGAAAAATATGCAATTTGCCACTGAACTGAACCAGACAGACATAGAAATTGTTCTAAATGAATGAATACATAAACTTTTCAGCCTTGTTGTCTTTGACTACATTTTTTTAAATTTCAGACTACCCTAAACTTGCTGTATACATTTTTACCTAAAAACTTTTGGCTGCTACACAGACAAACCGCAAATCTGTTTGACAGTTTATACACTTTTTATTCTATCAATTCATCATCTGCACCGGTTTATGACTCTTCTTGAGTGAAAAGCTTAAATAGAACTAAGCAAATTAGGATACAACATGGATGCCTCCCTTTAGTTTTTTTTTTTATGTCTTTCTTGCTGTACTGTTGTTTTTAAACTTTTAAATTTTTTCTCTGGCTGCACATAGAGGAAGCTTTAGGTGAGCATCTATTTTCTTACTGGGATTTCCTAACTTATGTAGATAAACACACATTTTCCTTAGGTTTGTTTGTCTTTTCTCCTGAAAGACGGATACGAGAAATGGGCCCAGATCTTTACTTAAAATGCTCATAAAAGTGGAGAGAGGTGTAAATACAAATCAGTTTCATATGAATTCTGATGTGACTGTAACTAGTGACAGTATGTTTATTTTCAGTTGGTTATATGGAGCTTCACTGTCCATGGATTATCTGAATGTGTCATGTGCATCTCTATGAATTGTGTGGGAATCAATCCACTGCCTCATTCTCAGATAAACAACAAAATAGAGTCTAATACACCTAATAATGCACTTAATGCCTCTGGATAAACAGCGGGTATTAAGGATGCACATTATGATAACTTCTGCTTTCACTCTGTATCCTTTTTCCTCTTCTCCACGCCTTGTCAGAGGGGTGATTTAAGGTTTCACTGTCCTGGTTTCCACACTGAATTATGTGCTCTTGTATGAATGTTGGTGTGTATTATGTGTGTGTCTGTGTGTGTGCTGCAACTAAGTTGGATAATATGAACCTACAGGGCCTTCCCATGGCAACACACGATTCTTCGCTTCCTCTCTTAGTCACTAACATACTAACACTTGTGCTCGTGCTGACAATCAGGCATCCATTTCAAAGGCAAACGCTTAAAGATACAAACACTGACATGGTGGTTTTACTGGTCAGCATGAAGTAGGTTACTGCTCTTCAGAATCCAACAGGAAGGAAATGTATTTTTTGAGATGAGAGAAGAAATCAAATGCATTTTGTCCGGTAAAACTGGTAAATACAGGTTGATACCTACTCCAAGTATGACTTCTGTTTGGTTACAATGAGAAAAAATGCACAGTATAACCTATCCTATCTTATCAGGAAAGTAGCTTTAAAGTGCATAAAATTAATCTTTTGATAAACAGAAGCACACATAAGTTGATATCAGTTTGTTAAATCCAAATGCACAGAAGAGATGCCTACATGCACACCAGTGCAGAACATACACCACAGCTGTGGCGCCCAGCTCTCTGGACTCATAGCATGCATGCATGGATGCAGTTTATCAAAATGAAATCTATGTGGAACCAATTCCTTTTATTCTCTGTTTATTCGTCACCTCTCTCCTGGCCCCTTCCCATTGTTCACCCAGTTATCAGGCTTAAGCCCACACCGCCTCACCGTGACGTCGATGCATCTGCAATCGTTTATCAAAATTAGTTGACTGAAAATAGGATTTTCCTTCTTTGTATGCGTGTGTATGCTTGTGTATGTGTGGCCCTGTCTGTTTAAGGCTCTTGGCTGAGGTCACAGAAACAGAGAGGACCTCACTGTGCCACAAAAGGTAGCTTCTACTGTATTAACCAAGCACAGGAAGGATGGAAAAGAAAGGCAGCAATTGGGGGGGAGGGAGGCTCCGGAAAGGAGAGATCACAAAGAAAGAAAAGAAGGAAGCAGGCCACACACTGTGGCCCACATTACTGTGTGAGTGAGAGAAAGTGAGGGGCACTGACCTTACTCTCCTTTTGTGTAAACTTTAGATGACTGTGGTGGTATCATCCTTTTCTGGTGTTTTTTAAAAATATACTTTAAACATTTACACATGTTCATAGAACAACACTCAGTATGAAAGTCACACTAGTTTCACTTGACAATTGTATTTGTTACCTCAATATCATCATTTGTTCATTATTCCTGTTTATTATTCAGATTTGTTTTCAATTCATTCTAGTTTTTTTTTTTGTCTCTCTTTCTCAGCTTTGGTCTTTTTCTACCTGGATTTTTTTTAGGTGTGAAAAGAATCCATTTGCCATCGGACATTTTGTACCATCCAGGCTTCAGTTCATATTGCACCTGTTTCGTACTCACACTGAGTGTGAAACAGACAATGGCTTTACTGGCAATGTAAAGCCATTTTCTGTAATACAGAGATTGCCTTCCTTAAAAGGGCAGCATTATTTTTTCCAGGCACACAGTGCCATTTTATAGTATGATCAAGTAACTATGTTATGGTCTGTTGTTATAAAAATACTATGTCAAATATGACTTAAAAGAAATGTCACTTCCTTATTTAACACTTATTTAAATTGGGCCTCTGTCTCTTTAACAAATTTCTGCTCTTTCTGAATCTCCGCCTTCAGAAATCATCACAACATTGCTCCTCTATTAACCTTTTAGCAATGTTTTTAAGCGGCGATGCACTGAGATGTGTTTTTAAATAAGCCAGTGAAAAAAGAAACAGTGTGGCCACAGTTTTAGATTTACTGTTACTGTTGCTGAGGGGGTGAAATAGTCATCATGCAAATCCTAATGTTGTGGTTTAATTTCTAGCCTATCAATCTAGGTATGAATGTGTGTATTTAGGCGTGAGGTTTGGTGAATGTGTCTCTAGTGTAAAGCGCTTTGAGTGGCTGGAATTCAGTCCATTTACCAAATCTATTACCTGCATTCCAAAAGCCATTCTTTTTATTACTCTACTGGCTTTCCATTAATTAGAAAATTAAGCAATTTACTAAGCTAAGCAGCAAATACAGAGTTTAAGCACCCATCTGGAAAGAAAATCTTACAATTCTCATTTTCAAAAGACACCGATGAGTGTTCATCACTTCTGTTTGGCACCATGACGTTGAGGACCAAAGCAGGTAGTATTAGTAGCTGATTATCAAGGCTGTAACTCTTTCTCTTGTTACTTTTCCACATTTCTTGCAGCTGGTAATGATCCCTGAGGATGACCTTAAAAAACTCTATGGTAACTATGCAATCTAGATTGTTTTGTTTAAAAAAAAAGTTTATTCATGACGAGGGTGGTCCTTTCCTTCTATTATTTTAAATGGATCATAAATATAACTCAGCTTGTTTATTGTCTTGTGATTAATTTTATGGTCTAAGTTCTTTGACCACATGCTTTAAAAACTGGACCTAATGAGGAATAATCAGGAATCTGGGGTCCTTGTTCACTAACTTGCTCAGTATGACTGTTTTGGCTTGAAATCTTGTCCTGTCATTGGAAAAGCAAATTAAAGGAGGTAGTAGTTGAATTTCGATTTAAATTCAGTGGTTGCTTTGCTCAGAGTAATAAATCTGTTTGTTTTGCGTTTTTTTTTTTTTCTTCCCAAAATATGATATTCCCTGTTTGATGCTTCTCATTATCACTGCAGCACTGTTTGAAGTGAGCAGCAGGAAAGTCACATTTCAGATTCATATTTACACAATCTGAGCAATAAGTTGCACCTGATTGCTCCATTCCACATCTGGTTTACACCTGATTGCTGCTTCAGTGAAAGACGCATCGGTGAAGAAATATCACAGCCTTTACAGCAGAATTAAAATGATCAACGCCTCAAAGAGCATACAGTTGAAGATAATCTTGAACAGTTTATCTATTTTATTTTTTTTTGTATTTTCCTTGTTCTTGTTAGATAAAATGACAAGCAAAATTAATTCGGAGTCATTTCTTTTTGAATTCATTCAACTTTAACCCAATTATGGTATTAGGAGAAGACACTTAAATGAGCATATCAGGTTCCTGCAGCTGTGTGCGTGACATGGAAGCAGACGCAGACTGACACACAGGAACGCAGAAAGTGGACAGACTCAGTCCTTGTTACATTAACAGCAGTCGGTTTTCGGTGTGTCTATGTGTGTGTGTAGGTTACAGACAGGATTAATTTGGTGAATCTTTATCTGAAATGATCCCTGTATCCTCCTGCGTAGCTCTATTTCTTGTTCTCATTTCCACCTGAATGTAAGATGGGGTGAGTGCGCGTGTGTGATCCATTGTATAGGATATTGGTCCTGGCAGTATGGAATTCAGTTAATTCCTCCTGCTACTCTTCTAGGTTGATTAAATAATTGCTGATTTAATGCGAGTGTCAGTGTAAGTGTGTTTGTGTTTCTGTATGTTAAAAGCAGGAATGACTTGCTCTGTAAGCGAATTAAATGTAATTTCATTTTGGAAAGTTTGTACAGAAATTTATTTAGACTCCAGTACCATTTTCTCTCCTTCTGTCTCTCGATGTTATGCCACATAACTTTAAGGATTTTGTTTTTCATGTGTTCTCCTACCTTGACATACTTTTAAAAGTGTTCATAAAGTTAAAAGGATATAAACTCTTAAGAGGTAAAGCAGCTCATGCATAGCTGTTCTTTAATGAATTATTTCAAGTGAAGCTGCACTGGCATTGCTTGAAGACGTTACCACACATTCCTTGCAGATGGTGAAATGCATTAGAAGGGCTAAACTCTACTACAGGACCTAAACCCTCGGATGCTTATCTGTTTCAGCCAGCTCCAGCGTGACAATCCGAAAAAACCGAGCTGTATAAACACTTGGTTCAGCATCTGTAAATTTTTGGCTTCAGGAGAAACTTAAAGTGGACTCGGAGCCGCAGCTGAAGTGTTTAGTCACTGCAAAGTCGCACCATATGTTTGGTGCTGAATAAACATTCCAAATTAAGTTATTTATGACAGTATTTCCATAATGTATTGCAGTATTTGAAGAGGACGGCCATCAAGATACATCAAACAGCCCCAAAATGTAGTGAGAATATAAAAAATAATTTGGGCAGATGCTCATTTCATAGAAAGTTGAAGTCCAGCAGAACCGCAAAGCTCTAAAAAAGTTCAGTCAGAGTTTTAATATGAAATGATGAAATCTAGCCCTTTTTCAGAGAGCATATTTTCTCTGACTAACACCAGTAAGGTCATGTAGCCCATTAAATTGAACACCATAAGGGACACAAAGGCTTTCTGCTAAGAGCTGCTTGTGCATTAGAGCAGAAACTGACCAAGCTGATTGGGAGTTATTAAACCACTAAATGTTTTGTATGCACTCCTCACACTCTTAATTGTGGCTGATTTCAGTTGCTTTCTAACTGTGATAAAACCTACAAAAGCTGCCAACTTGTCAGATTTGATTTGTAATGTGTGATTTACAGTGTTTACTCTCTTCCTCGTATGATTTTAAAGGTACCAGTAGATTTAAAGGTACCAGTAGAAATCTGGAAAATTAGGAATTTGATAAAGCCATTGGTTTTTTCCATCCATCCATTCACTCGTCCACCCATCCCCTGGAATGCTGATCTATCTATTCAGTAGTTCACCATTCATCCATCCTTCCCTCAGTATATATAACTATCCATCCAATCATCTATTTGTCCATCCATGTGCTTGCCTTCCCATTCTTCCATTATCATGCCATCCTCCCATCCATCTATTTCTCCATTATCGATCCATCTATCAACCTCCTGTTTACCCCGATGAAATCTGATAACTCTCCAAACCAAAAGTTAATGTACCAGCGGTGGACAGAATATTTCGAAAAGTAAAAGTAACTGTACCAATTATACTTTTTGTTTTTGGAGTTTTTGGAGTTTTTTTTTTTGTTTGTTTTGTTTAGTTTTTTTTCCTGTGTTGTAGCCTCAGGAGAAATAATTCTTATGACTTTTTGCAATATTGATAAATGTTATGAATGTCTATTACTACCATTCATTTGTCCATCCATCCAACATTTTATTTTTTTTTATATAATAAAAAAATATCCAACCCTTCCATTAGTTCCACTGAAACAACCACCCTGATGTTGAGCACCAACTTGTCTTAATTTGACACATCATAAAGCTGATAATGCTGTTCTATCTTTTGGCGCATACATTAACACCCAAAAACTATATTTTCACCAGATAATAGCAGGATCATGTTTAAAGAGATGTTTGGAACTCCACAATTTAGTGCTGCAAAAATCACTGTTCCTTCCTCCAGTTGTCTAGAGCAGCTCTATTAAAACACTTTCAAGATTCAGTTGGGGACTTTCCTTTGGCTTGAATAACTCCAGTACTTTTCCTCACCATTGAACACCTCTGGGTTTTGACTGTGCATCTATCTTTCTGGATGCATGTGCGGGTGTGTGCGCGCACCTTACCCTATGTTTATGTGTATGTCAGAGGGCGTTGTGTTGGTGCCACATAAACGATTATAGGGCGCAGATAAATAGACATCATTAAGCCTCTGAACTGTAATTACCGTCAGCCTTTTTTGGGGAGGCTGAGGTGAGTGGGAGAGGCCAGGTATCAGTAATAAATCAGCAAAACACACACAGATGCCCACACAGTTTGCTAGTTAGTACCAGTGCATCCTGCCCAGAAACCTCATTGACTCATATGAAGACAAGGGTGTACGGTTCTGAGCATTAGACTTCATGTTGACATAATATTACGTGTGTTGGTGCGTTGAGGCATTTGAGCATTTTACATTTCCACAAATATCAAGCCAACCAGCTGCTGACTGAAAAGGAAGTTGGGAGACCATGAACCCAATATGTGTGCAAACTGTCCTTTCCTGTGTAATTGACACTTGAACCATACCTCCACAGTTATACACATTGTGCTATCTTTCTGGCCCAGATTCAGGGTAGTGAATGTTCCCCTAACACACTTCTTGAATCATGGCCTCAAATCCAAATCGAGCATTGCTTCATTAGCTGGTGGAAGCAAATATTTTCAGGTGTACGTGTGTTGCAACGAGGGGCAGCTGTGGGGCCATATGCGAGTGATTTAGGAACTCGGAGGGAAACCGAATTCTGATGACAGACATACTGTTTGGCTTGCAATAGTCACACATTCACTTGTGCACATACACACAGGAAGCATACATCAATCAATCACCTGGCTCTGTCTCTTTACATGTGGTGACCGTATGGTGTGCTCCCCATGCACTCACAGGAACACACAAGCTCTGGCTCGGTGTGCTGCTGAGGATTTGGTCATGGAGGTGTCCTCCTGTCTAATCTCAGGTCGTCATAAAACACATGTTCCATAGAGAGTCTGATTAGATTAGCTCAGCTGTTTATTACATGTATTAGGTTGTTGGGCAATCAAGAAATTTCCTGTACAAATCCAGACTGAAAGAGCCAAATGAATCAAGGAAGTAGCAAATACTCCAACCTTACCATGTGGTATTCAGGAGAGCATCTTCTCACAGCCATGGGGTTTTCGACCTCATCATGTTCACCCTGTGTGGCGCACAAAAGACTTGGAAGATTTGTAACTGGTTGTGCAAAACCAAATACAATTTAAGTGATGGCTATTTGTCATTTAAATAAGAAGTTGAGTCAATCTTCTTATGTGTGTAGAAAAATCATTACATTTGTTGTGGTTGTTTGCCTTTAATTAGCCGTGTCTACGTAAATCAACTTTCTGCAATTTGGGTTACTAATCACTGCCACATTTATGTTGTAAGAAAATATGATTTTTCTACTGAGGACTGAAACTGTTGCAGTCAAATATATATATACATATATATATATATATATATATATATATATGTATACAAATTTTTTTATATTTTAATAAATATA
>CAEFZY010009426.1:0-121825 GCA_903066815.1 Brachyrhaphis roseni | reverse complement strand
GAGGGTGATGGTTTTGTGTTTTGGTTTGGTGTGTAAGAAAGAGAGAGAGAAGGAGGGGGGGGGAGAGAGAGGGAGGGGGGGGGGGGGGGGGGGGGGGGGGGGGGGGGGGGGGGGGGGGGGGGGTTGCTGAGTACACGTAGTAAATGTGTGAGGAGCGAGCAGAATGCCAAAGTGGTGGTGGACTGGAAAATGTAACGCGCATTCCTCACGTTTGGAGGTGCGGAGGAAACCCTGGACTTGTCTCATTGCAGGCTGATGCAAAGTTGCACAAATTTCTCACGGCTAATTAACAGATCAGGTCATCTGTGTATTAACTAATAACATCTTAATTTTGTGAGGCGGAGGAGTCCTGCACGTTCACTCTCATACATAAGGGCTATTCAGATTGTAATGTAGCATGGTATCTGGAAGTTTGATACAAGACAGACCTTTTTAATGTAATTGAATCTGAAGACTCGCATTAAATGTAAAAAAATAACTTTATTAGCAGGCTGCTGGTATATTTAATTTAAGTAGGTCCATATTTTTCCTTTTAATGAGCATTTATTTGTTTTTCCACACAGTAATAGAGGGATTCAGAAGCCACCCAGCTGTGTAATTGCTCTATTTTTCTGTTTTTGAATGTCTTTATCTGTTAGTCCACAAGTATATCGGACAAATCCTCAAGTCGTGATGTTATAAACCAGAACTAAATGTCATCATTTAACCTTTAAACCAATCTAATCATGTATTTAATATTTTAGAAATTAAAGTTACTGTCTTTTAGATGATGGATAATATATAATGTCTGGAAATTCAAACTTGTACTTTTCCGACACTTACATAGACTTTAAATATTAGATTGCATACTTTTCTTGTTACTGACAAAAAGTTTTAGAAACCCTGTAAATATAAATTTGATACTTCTGTTCTGGCTAGAGCATCCTTATGTAATTTCAGAGTCTTAAGACACTCAATGCAGCCAAACATTTATTTTAAATACATTTTATTAAATGGATAAAGCAATTAAGCCATATTTCTTCAGTTCTGAAAATGCTGTATATTGCAAGAACAACCATCAACAAAAATCATTGGCACATCCGATGCCTTGAAATTGGCTTCTGTCTCACAAAAAACCCCTGGCCGTCACTAAGAGCAACCTAGTGCTATCATGCTGTTCTTCATCTTAAAGTAAGAAAAGAAAATACATAGGACCATGTTAGTTTATGTTGTACTGCCAGGAATAGAAGTAGAGTCTTCTTTAAATACAACATTCACCCCACCTTACTTTAAATATGGCTGGCTTTAGAGGCACCGGGGCTTCCGTCTGATTACTGGCCTCTGTGTCTTTGTAGACTTTGTGTCAGACCTCGTAATGAGCACTGTGGGCAGTGAGTGACGACAGATGAAGGAGGGGGGGAAGAGGCCTTGGTGTGCATGTCAGCGTCTGTATCTTCGCACTTCATTTTTATATTTATTTTTTTACCTGCCTTGTCTGCAGCACTCTCGTATGCTCTTCCGTGTATGTCACCGAGGGTGAGAACCTGTCAAAAGCTGAGTTGTTTTTATCAGCGTGTAGAAGCTCTAAAAAAAAAAAAGCAAAAAAAAAAAGCAATGTTGAGACTGAGAGAGAGACAGTTGGTGAAGGGGAAGAAAAGTGCTTACCATGCAACCCATCTCAACTTTAAACTGTCACGGCAGAACTGGATAAAGGAAGCGACTATATTCTCTGCACCTACTTCATAACACTGAATCCTTCTCTGCTTTTTTTTGTGGACAAGTCATATTCGCAGGTTTCTATTGGATTCTCACTGAGAGAGTCTGCAGATCTCATCAAAACACAAACACTACAATTATGTTGATGTTTATGGAGACTTGGTGCGTGGTAAAAATAACACATTTTCAATGTATCAGAGTTTACATCAAAATATGCAACAAAATGTATATCCTCATGCAACTGGTTACCATTCTACTGAAAAAATATAGCGATTTTAATCCATTAAGCTCACCTTTTGTCAATATGATTTTGACTCATAAACATTTTATTTGTTGACTACTCATGCATTGTTCATTTGATACATTGACTTATGTAAAAGCATAAACCTCCACTAAATTTTCCAATTGTTGTCAGGTGCTTATTGCACTGTCTTAGATTTTTCCGCTGTGTTTTTTTGTAAATAAGGCAGTATTGCGGTTTTTATCTTTCAGCCAGCTAACCGGTAGTGTGCAGCTAAGCTTGGGAGACGGGGTTGCCAAGCTTTTGCCCTAAATAGTGCAATAAATCAGTGGCTCCTCCATTGCTTTCTCTGTGATCCCAGTAAGAGAGCTTTAAACTGTAGACGTGACACGACACAGGCTTCGATTATTTTTTTAAAATAAAAAAGCAGGTGTAATGCTACAGCTTCTTACTTTACTTATTATTTATGTACAGCATTCACTTATTCATTCATACACAGAGAAGTAAACAGCCTGATTTTTGTTAGCGAGGGAAAAATGAAGACTTCTTTCTGCTGGTAAGACTGCAGTACTCTGTGTTCTGAACAGCAAGATAGAACTCTGGTAAGTCCGGTGTCTCTGGCCTCCCCTCAGGCGAACCTTATAGTGCTGAAAGGGTATGGCAAAACTTTTTTTTTTTGTTGCCGCTTTCACTTAGGAACTTTTTAAAACCTTGTTATTGTACTGTTAACCAACTGGTTCCTTGGTTTAATGAGTTATTTGAGAGATGATGCGTGACGGGGGGAAACGGACGACCCCGCCTCACCTGTTTACCTTCCATAGGCACAAAGACAACAGTTGCCACAGCAGCAGGAGGAGGCTCTTTGTGCGGCACAAGCTGATAGATCGAAAGGGAGTGACAGGCTTGAAAAATTGGCAAACAGTTTTTGCTGGAAGGTTTCCTCAGGGCTTTGGTACCTTTGAAATCATGTGCGAATGCAGAGGACTGTGAATGAAAAATAGCTGTGTGATCGTGCCATGTTGCTTCTGTCAAGAATGCGTGATTTTTTTTCTCCTCTCTTCCTCCCTCCCACAGTTTGCTGTCATCCTCATCTGCCCCTCAAAGCTTGCTTTTTTTTTTTCTCTCCCTGCTTCTCATCATATCCGTTTTAACACTCCATTCTCTCAGCAACATACCCTCCTCCACCTCTCTTCTGCTTTCCGCTCTCTGTCTTTCTCTCTCTCTCTCATTCTCACACTCCCCCTCCTCTGTTTCTCCAGCTTAGCGGACGTGGTTATTTAAGGCTTAAGATCCATAAAACCCGCCTTAGGTGTGTTTGCTTTTGTTACATTCCCAAAATGGTGCATTGACTGCCACATTGTTAGCTGTTGAGCCCCCGCTCAGCCACTGCCCATCAGAGGGGAGTTTCATGTGGTTTAGCGACAACTTGAAGCCGAGAAGGTGCCATGCGATCCAATCAGAAGGTTTTTAGCGGGAGATCTGCCGCTGACCTAACTTTGATGAACGTAGTCGAGAGACGTGCTAATGGGTGTCACACTACATGGGCGCAAGCATCAACTTTTATTTTTACTACCAAGACATCCACTTCCAGCAATTTAAGCAATATATTGCATGACATCATTAGGATTAAGACACGTTAACTAGTTTTATCTGTTTGGTTCCCTAGTAAGACTGGATTAATTTTGCTTTAGATAAACTTCAACGAAAATATTTATTTATTTTCATATTTATCATCAGAGCTGCACCTTTCAAACTTTCACAGACCTTGAACCATTTCCTTATTCATTTGAGCGCGTTAGATTTTTGTTTTCAATATAAAATGAAACGACTACAAGCAGACATGTTTTCGGGGATATTTTATGACATCAGTTGACTGATTGAGTAGTGGGATCAGCATTCAGGTTGATATTTGCCATACTTAAATTTTTTTTTAAAAAGTAAGAAAAAGCCATGCTTGTGTATTGGTAGGGGGCATTTCATTGCAAAAGTATTTTATTTTCTCAGTAAGCATTGCTCTAAAGGTTTATTGCCATTAAACACCAACTTATGTGTAAGACAGTATGGTAAGTGTTCTAGCCTTACTTTTTTTTTTTAACTGTGGTGTGTTTGGTACCACCTTTCAAATAAGAATACTAATGTTTTTGGTGCATAAAATCAGTGTGGTCACAAAAATCTTGGTTGGACATTGACCTCTGTGGTGAGTGCTAGCAGACACTCACCAGGTACATTAAATAAAAATTTAACGTAACCATGTGAAATCACTTTATTTGTGTCTTTATATCTTCAAAATGTAGCCAATTAAATTATTCATTTTAAACCGCAATATTAAATCACCTATCAGCCGACCTTATTTTTAAATATTAGCATTGACCATTAAAAAACTCCAAATTGTTTGACTTCTATTGATCGGGACAGTCATAATACAATTTCACACGCTTCCCTTCATGATTTGTTTTGCGGCATCATAAAAATATATTGTTTATTTTAAAGATGTTGACAGTAAAAATGCTACACACCAGAAAATCTAAATAACATCTAAAGGCAGAAAAAACCACCAACAAGACCGTGCTCGTTGCCCACGACGCTGTGTGTGTGTGGAAGCTGTTTGAACCAATTACTTATCTCTTTCTCTCTGGAGTAGCTGTTTCGTTTCTTTTTTTGGGCCAGACTGCGACACAAACTAAAGACAGTCACAGCATGGTTCCTACTTCTCAACATCTGTCCCAGATTGCTCTAGCCTTCCTAATTAAACCCTGTTTACCTCAACAGTCTTAAAGCAGACGACTGAGAAGTTATTAGGCACAAGCTCCTCAAAGCCCTGTTTAAATCTTGCATGCTTGATGAGCGTGCTCGTGTCGTGGCTGGTGAGCAGAAATTAAGGATTCCAACGGAAGCACACCAAGAGTCTCTCCCCCTACAGCGTCCCCCATTTTTTGTGTCCACGACTTTTCCCCCTTGATGCCGAGTCTTCGCTAGGGAAGTATCTTTCTTTCACGTCTGTAATTACAGTGCTGAACTGTGCTTAAGCACTTTTTCTTTTTTTGTTCAGTACATTTAATGCGGAGAAGTACAGTACAAAAGGAAATTTAGAACCTACGGCAATTTCCAATCATACATTTTTAATGTTTATTGCGCTGCTTCTTAATTAAATCCATGCATCAGGATATAGTGAAAAGTCTTGGATCAGAAGTGGGTTTTGGAGAAATAACGGCTGACCGATTTAACATTCATATTTTCTCCTCGCGATTGCCCATGAGGAAGATGAATGGAGACTTTTTTTGTTTTTTTTAGTCCAGTCAAACTAAGCAACTTGCTCTCCGGATTCCACATTAATTTAGCAAAAGGTGCGCAAGATCCCCAATCTGTTTCACTGGCGGCCACATATTTGGGTTTGTGGAGCAATGGTCAGCTCTGAAAGAAGCATTTTTAATGATGTGAAATCTCCACCATTTCTCTCTGTTGCACACATGCACACGCTCGACGTGTGCCGTATTATCCCGGGCAGCAGCCTGATTCAATTAGGATGAGGTGAGGAGCAACGAGATGAGGGTCACACTTGCCATCGCAGACCAAATGGAGATGCATCCTGGGAGACGCAGCTCGTCTCTAAATTTGGCTGCTCCCGGGTCATTGTCTCATCACGGCCCAGAATGGCTTCTGGGCTCACAGCGACACTGGCTGTCTATATATCTAAAATAAACACTTTGGGTTTGAAAACTCCTGCTCCCTTGCTGATGGTGTTTTCGCCCTGTTGTCGTCTGCATCGCTGTGCTCTGAACTCCGGGATCCCCTGATGATACAGTCTTTGCATCGGTGGAGCAATGTTTTTTTTTTTTTTTTGCACTGAAATCTTGCCTGCATGCCCGTGATGTATTTATTTTTTTCTTTTCTGGAGGGTCTGTTTTTCAAAAGAAGTAGGAAGAAAGAAATATGAACAAGAGCAAATAAGCAGTTCTATATAATCGCCTCTCATTTCCAGCTCTCAAGGATTTAAATGAGCAGCCAACAAGAAAGATATTGAGAATAGATTTCCTGTAATGGTGGCTACTGACAACTGTTGGTCGTGGCGTTGATGGTGTAATGGATGGGGAGGGAATCGATGGCGGATAAACATCTAGCTTTCAAGCTAGACCTCTATTCAAACAAGCTCCGTTCTCTAATGGCTGCTTGTATTAAGAACACCTGATCCTGCTCCATCACCTTGTCTAGACAGGCTGTTCTCGAACGGCTCAGTTTTTGAAGGTACAAAGTCAAGAAATAAGCATGTTTAATGTTTCATACCAAACTATATGTCAAGATAACAAGATATACGAGTGCATGTCTTAATCTTAGAGATCCACCTGTACCTACATTGGGTTTCTGTCCGATACCATGGGCGTGTATTCATGCTTGTACACAATATGTACTATATTTACAATTAATAATTGAGGGATGCAAAAAATATGTGAGATGATATTACTTGCCTTCATAACTTTTCAAAATATGTAACAACCCACATGAATGCTGATATGCAAGCACTTAGAGCGTTGGTGTGAAGTGGTTTACTTACAGGGATGAAATCCAAGTAGGTCTGAAGAACATGGCGGTACAAAGTGGTGAGGGAACATATTGACCTGGAGCCTGCCTTCATATAAATTTTTAATATAATTTACAAAAGGCATCTGTTCCTTTAGGTTTCTGTAGTTTAGTTCAAAACAGATGCTGGAAATGTAATCTTTTTGCCTTGGGAGCTTGTGGGGAAGTAGTTTTTATTATTTAGTTTGTGCAGAGAAATGTGCATTTATCCCTTTATGTCTTAAATTTAAAATCTCCGTCTGGATATTTTTTGCTCATTTTAATTGTACGCAGTTCTTTAAATGTCCTGTGAGTAAATATATTTGAGCATTTATCCATTACAACTACAACTTTCAGTATCTGGCAAGTTATTTTCACAATTTATCATCTATTAAAAGATTGCCCCTCAGATTAGCTTCACTTCCTGCATTGGTGAGGGTGAAATTACCATAATAACCCGAAACTGGCTGGAAAGCGCGACGTCTCCCCTTTCAGAAACCGTTGGAATTTTTCAGATAGCGCAACGTGTGGCGGAATTACAGTACTGCAAATTTGGCTGGATAGTCGCTGCTACGTTTAGGACTTATAAGGCTAATACGCAATCACTTGGGCTGGCAACATCTCCACCAGGATTGGTTGAGTTACAGCAATTTACCCAGCAAAGCTCAGTAATAAATCATTTAGAGACAGTAGAAATAAACAGCACCACAATTGATTGTAAAGCAGTTTTCACAGTAGCCTAAAATATTTGTGTTGGGAAAACATAACGGAGAAAAAAAAATAAAAACAGGGTGTACCCCGAAGCACATTTTTCCTGCATCTGTCAGATCACTGCCCCCTCTTTTGGGTTCACCTCCGCTAAGGGTCAAACGTTTCAAACGTTTTGAACGCAGAAAAAGAGAGGTAGGCCTTTGAACGCGCTGGGAATGCCTCCCGAGTCTTCGCTCCATTCGAGAATCGACCAAACAAAACACGAAGGCATCCGCAACGGCCTGCAGGAATTTCACCATCTCATCCGCTCGTCGGCCACATCTACGTTTATTAACAGCGAGCCTCACAGGCAGTTGTAGATGTGGGCACAAGTCTCTGAGAGCTAGCATGCCGACTCAAGTCAAGTTTGTTGAAGAAACGTGCGTGAGAGGCATCCCCCCCCTCAGGGGAGGAGACGGCAAGAAGCAAGGAGCACAACAAAAACAAGTCTTTCTTGTTTTTTGATTCCACTCAATGATCACTAATTACAGACTGACAAGGAGCTTGTTAAAAAAAAAGAGAGAGACTACAAAAAGAAAGAAAAACATAAAAAAAAAAAACATTACATACCCAGTGTAATTGCATTTATTGTGATGAGTTGGAACAAACACACTCCTCTCGTCCTCCGGGGACTTTCAGTGGGTGTGTGTGGATGGAAATGAATCCCTTTTAGTTTGCTAAACAAACTGTGATATCTGAGTAACAAGCTATGGGTCTTTGAAGTAATGAATTATCTCGAAGGAAGTTGTGAGTTTTGCAGTATTAGCATACAGTTTGGGAATGACACCGTTTTAAAAAAGTTTTTTTTTTTTTTTTAAAGAAGAAAATAGACAGACAGAGAGAGAGAGATCAAAGTAAACAAGTGCTTTCATGTCCGCAGCAAGTGCACTGATACCAAACTAGGCCGAGCAGGTTGCAGGGTTGGGAGAAACTCGTTATTTTAACCACGAGACGGCACAGCTCCTGGGACGCAAACCCCAGCATGCCCGGCTTAACAGTGGGGAGTGGAGAAAAAATAAATAAAAAAAATAGGAAGAGCGTCACCCATGTCTTTCTGTGGTGTTTCCGCCTTAGCCTTAAGGCAGATTTAATTGCAACAGTTGCGGTGAAAATTTGGATTAGTGACACAACAATCGACTAGATTCTCGTGAGTGCTTAGTGAAGCAACGCCAAATGCTTAGGATGTTTTTAGACTTCAGAAAGTGGTGAGACCTGTTTGAGGTTTTGCTTTTTTTATGTTTCGCCTGGGAGTGCCCATCCTGTTCTGTCAAGCGGGAATGTGAGAACCGCTCCCGTTTGTGTCATTGAGTCGTAAAAGCGCGCAGGTGATTAGTACCTGCTGCTGCCTTGGACTTCGTGGAGTCGCGTGTCGTGCATTTGCGGTTGTTGTTTGCTGTGAGTGCACCGAGGTCACAGCGCTTCAGAGCTGAGCTATTTTCTGTTAATGAGAGTTTAAAGCTGAAGAGACCGAGCAGGCTTATTTTTATCAGTTATTTTTAAGTTCAGGTATTTCCCTCATCATTTCCACAGGGTTCTTCTCGCTTAAAATCCTTGAAAATTCTTCTTTACAAACACAGTGCTTTCAAGGTCTCAAAGTGTTTGAATTAAAGCCCTGAAAAGTGCTTTGAATAGTAATTAATTTTTGTTTTGAAGCACATATACTGACCTGTGCACATTTTGTGTATCAGCTGCAAGTCTGACAGCTGTTGACGTCATGTGTGTATCTTTTTTTAAAACATGGTTTGGATTTGCTAATGAAGCATGGTGTCTTAACAGGATAATACAAAAATGTGGAACAGGTTTTCCAGTGGATATATATATATATACAGTCATACAGAGTACAATTATTCACCTGTGAGATTTAAATTTTAAGCAATTTTCATTCAACCAAGTTTGCTTCTGATAGGAAATAAGACAATGTAAATGGAGTATCAACTTTGAAAAGAAGGGAATTGCTGAAAATGATTTATACCCTTCTCAGAAATCCTAACAATATTTGCGAGGATAGCCAGTTGTGATAAGAATTTTGATTTTTGTTAATGAGGTTAAACTTGGTATGGTTGAGTTTCTGCCCAGTATTTTTTGCTCTGTTTCTCCCATAAGATTCAGTTTTGTTTGAAACTATAATTCAGAACAATTACTTTGTGCTGTGTAGCTTTACAATTACACAGCCTGATGTAATCGGTACATTGAAGTAGCTTATTTGATGGTGATTAAGTTTTATTTTTTATTCTAGTTTTTCTCCTTCCATGTCTTTCACCGTAAAAAGTAAGATATGCAAAAGAACCGCAATTTATTGCCATGAAAGACATCTATAATTTTTAAATACTATTTATTAGCATGTTTATTGTTCGGAAAATAAATTCACACTTTCCACTCCTACTGTGTACCTTAAAATAAAGCCTTCTTAGAGTTGCTGATTGGTTCTCTGTAGAGTTTTAGTAAGTAGTCCAAGCTTGACCAAAAATGGACAACATAAAGTAGTATAAATAGAAGAGCAGATAGTTTATCTTCTTGAGGAAAGAAAGAAAGTACGGTGCAAAGGTTGAATACTAACATCCCAGCACACGGCAAGGCGTCAAATATGCCTTGATATTGGCATATTTGTTTCTTATAAGTTATTTGACATAAACAACATTTCCATAATAGTGAAAGTTACTTGATTGTACTACAAAATGGCAGTCTGTCTGGGTGATACATATTTTTCCCCTTTAAAGCAAAGGCCAAAAACAGGAGTAGGTGCAATGCTAAGGCAGCAGTGATTCTCAGGACATAATGCGCAACATCTGAAGCCGGATTTTGCACAACATCTGCATATTGAGTTAATTAGCAGGTTTGAAACCATCCCAGGTTTTAAACCTGGGATAATTTCACTCTGAATTAAGGGAAATCTTATTTCAGAGTGGGAAAACACTAAAAGGCCAGTGAGTAATCCAGTTATACCCTTTGAGGACCAGAAATCGACAACTTGAGTAAGAATGTACTGTTTAAGAATTCTTTTATACGTCGTCTCCCCTTTGCAGCTGGATGAAAAAACTTCGAAATTCACAGTGAGAATAAACGAAGGGTGCCTAACTTTGAGAGGCAAACTCATGAGTCACCTAGAAATGTCTCTGTTCCGCCTTTTAAGGGGTAGGGGGAATGTTGATATCTGAAATGCAGAGATCACTTCGGATTCTTGGGACTTTGGAGTGTGTCGTAAATAAAATTCTTATGAGAAACGACTTCTGTCTTCCACTCCATCTTTGGGCTGCTCTTCTTTCCTCCCACCCACCTTTCCCTTTCTTTTTTTTTTTTACTAGATTTATGCAGTGTTACAACAAGAAGATGTTGGATTCTGTATACAGTAATAATTCAACTCATATCTGGAGCTCGCGGGAGCGATGTCTGTTGCTAACCCCCCGTCATTAAATGCCTCTGGCAATGTACTCCTCATGAAAGCTGTTTCTTGTCTTCCACTTACACTCCAACATCTCATTTTGGCAGAGCATGGCTGGATCGCCTCAGAAAAGTCCAAATTAGTTGTTTTCTACACAAACACCTTTTTTCCCCTTTGCTCCCTTTTGCTCTCCTGATCTTTGTGGCCTTCATTTTTCTAAGCTAGCATGCTCCATTAAAACAAAAAAAGGAGCTGTAAACAATGGGAATTCATTAGTCAGTGTGCTGTTTTTGCAAATTAAACTTTAACTTTTACCCTTTCTTATTGTTTTTTTGCTATTATTATTGTTATTATTCCTCATTTCAGTGCCTTGAATGAGAGATGGCTGTTGTTTGGAGTGGTTTCATTTGCCTGGGGTAATGAGAAAGCTCTCCATATCGATATTGAACAAAGAAATCTCATATTCATTCTGGGATTAGGTTGGTTAAGTTGAATTTAGAACATAGCGTCGTTATGGACGTTTTGTTTTCCGCAAAAGCAGCCAGAAAGACTGAAAGATGAGAAAATCAAGGTATGTCTAAAGAAGGTTATCAATCATGTCTGCACAGTTAATGAGCCTTTTGAAAGATTCAGAACGAAGAAAGAAAAACTAGTGAATTCAGAACCAGATTGTAAAAGAAAAAATCTGCCACTTCTGGGGTAATCAAGCTCAAGTACAGCTTGTTTTCTTTCTTTTCTTTTCTTGGCTTAAATACTGATGAAAACCGAGCGTAAGGCTACATTTTGAGCTAGCTCAGGCCACAATTTTTTTCTCATTTGCAAAAAAAAAAAAAAAAGTTAATAATAAATGAGTAAGTGAACAAATAAAGAAAAATATGCAAAGGTTTTTCATTAGGATGCTTCAGGTGGCTTTCTGCACCAATTAGAAAAGTGAAAAAAAAATAATAAAAATACACTTAGATGCTTCTGACAGTCATGAATTATTGCTATGCTACCATTGAGGCAAACTCTGCTTTTGCTGTACGTTGCATTTTGAGTAGTCTCTATTATGAACAGAATTGTTGACAAAAAAAGCATAAATGAAAAAAAACAGCTGGAAAAAGTATAAGTTTAAAGTGTGCCAGATCTTTGTGATACTTTAAATTTCATTCTGTGAAGTTGCATAGAGTAAAATAAATGAATAACTGATCTGTTTAATATGTCTTATATCATATGATATAAGGTTTATAACAATAATTAGTTATAAACCTTCACTTCTAAGGTTCTAACTTCAAACTGTTTTATTAGTATTTAAGTAGTGCTTAAGCTGCTACGTGGTGGGAAAATAACACATCATGAATGGCGAGGAACACACCAGACAGGCCATAAAGTTGTAGGTAGGTGCAGCAATTCAAGCAGGAGGATCTATCAGTAGATAGACATGAAGAAAACCGTTGTTGAAATAAATCCATAAGTATTCCGGATTGCAGATTTCCACAGACCATGCAGGGGACTTTGTTAAAGGTGAACTAGAATCAAAATGCCTGGTTCACCAAACTAGACATTTGGTGAACTGTTTCAGTTACGAAACACTGAACAACACCCCCGGTGGTATGCATGGTGGTGGCAGCGTCATGCTTTGAGGGTTCTTTTCTTCAGGATGGACAGGGATGATGGGCAGAGTGCAAAATGTTGACTCGGAGTTGCTAAGTATGCTTTTCTGCATTTATTAGCAAATAAACTGCCACTTTCTTTCCACCTTCCACATTTACAATTGAATATGAAGAAAAACACAGTGAGTTCTGCCGAGGGAACATTAAATGAAGGCCTCGTAAGCCATTAAGTGGGAATGTGCCACATGCGCTGGTCTTAACTCAAAACCTGATAGAAATCCAAGCCCATTGGTCAGATCTCATTTTCACCTCATTACTGGAGGTAACTGAATACATTAAGTTACCTCTGCGTGCCGGAAATGTGCGCGCCTCAGCGTTTTAATCCAGAGAGGGCTCTTTTAATGAGGCGGCATTTTTTTCTTCTATCTACGCTGCATTATTCAATTAGAAGGATGGGTGAAAGGAGAGTCTACCATAAAAGTTCCCAGTCTTGGACGCTCGTCGGCAGGCATCTTCTCCGAGGCTTTTACGAGAAAGGGAGGGCGATGGAGGAAGAAGGAGGAGGAGGAGGAAGTGTGAAAGATAGAGGGAAGGAAAAGCAGAGGGAGAGAAAGTAGCTAAGCCAAAGCAACGCAAAAATGTGGGTTGCGAGAATACATTCGGTCCCAGCCAGATTAATAACGTGAGAGAAACTGCACACCCGCAGCTACAGCCTTGCCAGTGGCAGAAGCGCCAACCGGAATATGAAAGCGGAATAATAATATAGTATTTTGGCTAGATCGGGGTGGCATGCATAACTCTAATGACAGTTGTTGAATTGCAAATGTCCTCGAAGACACATTCTCACTTTGGTTGCTTATTAGCCAGGCTGCTTAGCATTTTTCAGCGCTTTTTTATTTTTTTGTGTGTGTTTTGGTTTGAAAACAAGTGAAACACTGAACACGTCTCTGGGTTTTTGTTGGGTTTCTCACACAGAGCTTAAAACCGTTTTGGCTTGCTGTGTTTGAGCTTGAATTATGAAGTAAATTGAAATATGGAACAGAGTGGCTTTTCATGTGTTGATTTCATTTTTTCCATGTTTGCCAAAGCATGTTTGTGTTGAATGCTGGCAGAGACGCGTCACAAAACAGGCAGGTACACAAGCATACCGTTATTGCCGCCGCTTCCCACTCTTGTCGCTATTTAAGGCGACGGGCTGGATTTCTCTTGGTCCCTGACCAAATGAGCCCCGATTGACTGTGATGTTTGCAAAATGCCTTGCCACTTTATCTTCTCCTCATGCTTGCACGTGAATCATTGATATGTTGAGCACAAGCAAGACTTCAAACAGTTTGGAAACAGAGCGGGTGAAGGAATGGGGGAAGAAGCGGCCACTTGGTTACTGTTTGGGGAGATTTGGTGCGAGTCCCCCCTTGCAAACAATAACCGGGAAGAGGCAAAAAGCTGGGACACGGTCTCATTCGGCGGGCCAAAGCGGGATAAGAATACAAATGCCCGTTTTGTTATGTGGGAGAGAGAGAAAAAAGCGAGGCAGGCTGTGGGATTGCTCACAAAAAGTCCTTCAAATCCTCTGAGGCGCTACAGGCCGTCATGAGCCGGGCGGTAAATTGATCGTGACATAGCAGCGTGGGGAAAAAGAAAAAGAACTCCAAATGTACAAGCGTGTCAGAGGCACCAAAAGAGAGAGAAAAAAAAAAAAGAAAGACGAGGCAGTGGTTTGCAAAGGGCCGGAGAGAATAGGGAACACACACAGACCGGATCGCTGGGAAGGCGAGGGTATGTATCGCCGTCTTTGCATTGACAAACATCGGCGTGCACGAGTACGCTCCTCAAGTGTTGTGGACATTTTTTTTATGACTGCTTAGCCACACACACAATTCACTGAATTGCCACGTTTTCTAGGTTAAACACAACTTTACTTTGAAGTGAATTCCTCTCTCCCAGAGCATGCAAGTATTATGCTTAGCATCTTAAAATATTAAAAGCAGACTGCTGCAAAGACATTTAAGGGCATCCTCTAAATTCAGAGTTTTTCTAACGCACACGTACAGAAGAGTGGCCATCTGTGACAGGACCTCGTAGAACGTAGCACTGCTTCCAAGCGGCCGAAGAGCCGAAATCTGTCAAACAGGCCTAAACAATCTGTCCTTTCCGAAAGCGAAGACACCGCGAGACGCTGTCTGCATGTGACGCTGAAATATTAATCGCTTGATGTTCCAAACGACAGGCTGCTTTGTTTTTCCATTGAACAAGTGAGCAAACGAGTGCCGAGACCTTGGCAGGATGGCAGCAGGGCTCATATCAGCACCGCCTCGCAAGTTAGTGTTAATAGTTAATGAGGGACCTTGTTCTGGTTAGGGCGGATTGCTTTGTTTGGACGGAGAACGTCGAAGCGATCATGTTGAGGTTTTGTGATGAAGATGAGAGGTTTAAATGGAGACAAGCTCTTGCTTTTTGTTCCTGTCCCTGTGCGCGTTTGACTAAAATATGTTTATTTTTCTGTCACTTCACGTCAAGATTGATTGTGATTGCAGAGCGAAAACGTTATACCTTTTAAAACAAATGGGCTGTGACAGAGCTTTTTGTTTAAACTTTCTGTTTCATGAGCCTAGTTAAGAAAGCTGAGGCCTTGTCCCACCAGCTTCTATGCAACCTTTGAAGTGGCTCTTAACCGTAAGTCTGGCCTTTGATCTGCTCGCCTCTGCCTCCCTCAAACTCTCAAGTAAGTGAATTCCTGTGCATATCGTAGCAAATTAAAGTACATCTTAAATAAACCTGAATAAATAGAGGCAATCACCATCTTTGTTACTCCAAGAATGCTGTGGAGCATTCTTTAGGAATTATGAGACGTCCTGGAGTGGGCCACGTCTTTTGAAGTTGTTTTTTTTTTTGTGCCGCACAAGAGCTTCCCGTTGAGTTTTAGAAGGATTTACTGAAACAGGTGTACTTGGAAACAAATAAAATAAAAGCACAAGTAGGAGTATTTCAATAGAGCTGCTTTTCAATTTCAGCTCTGAAATGGTAGAAAAATCTAAATCAAATTCTTCAAATACCGCAGTGTAAATGATGAAAAGACAAGTTGAAAAAAAAAAAAGACCCAAATAGGTTGAGGTAATAAATCCTAGAGTATGGAATTTGCTACTGAATTTACTGAAACTGTTAGAAGATAACATTGGTAAAATATTGGTTTGGCAACTTGGGTTTAGGTGCTTTGCCCCAGGGCACATCAGCATGTGGCACGAGTAAACTGGAACCAACATACAACCTTCCGATTGCAAGACTCTACCCACTGACCTACATTCACCCCGATAGGTAGCAAAAGTGTCTCAGTCCAAGAAAAAATTATTGGTAAACATTAAACAGAGACTTCCTATGGGAGAAAGCCATAGATTTAATGACAATAATGCCACAATCCAGTAATGACAGGCTGCTTAAGCAATATCAGTTGTATTGTCTATAAAAAGGAAGTGAGAAGGAAGAAAGTAAGTGAATAGTAGTATGTGAAGACAAATGTATTTTGTTTGGAATGTCAATTCAGTCAAACCTTCATAAAGCTGTACAGATTAGGTTTCCTTTATATTGGTAGCACACAATAATGTCTGAATATTTCTGGCTCTGTCTATGATACATTAAATAGTGCTGGTTGGAGTAACCACAAAGCAGCTGGTGATGATTCTTCATGACTCATGGTAGCATTGCTTTTGTTTCCTCGTTGCAGTAAGGGCGGACTCATTACTCGTCTTTTATCCGCCGGATACAAAATGCAGTTGAGCTTTATTTCACCTTTGACAACCGTACTATTTTAGAACAATGGAGCTGAGGTGACGCTATTTTGCGAATGATCTGGCCTCTCTCTGACTGAGGCTACAGATGACATGTCCAGCCAATAAACACTGTTGGCTAGCTGGAGAACCTTAGCTTGGGTCTCTTCTTTCTCCACATTCTCTTCTTCCTTACCCACACGGGCAATTACCAATTCCCTTTCGGGATACAATGACATTGAGTTTTGACAGCTGAGGATTTTTTTTTTTTTGTTGTTATTGAACTTTTCTTTTTTGCAACCCCACCCCACTGTCTTTTTCCCCTTTTTCCCTTTGTCTATTTTTGAAGGTCTTTAATCTTGGCTCAAAGACAGGTGGGTATGGTTTAGCCGAGCACTAAATGAAAGCCTGCGGAATCGTAGTCGCCTCTTCGACCTCGGGTTCTCCTTTCCTCAAGAGCAGGCCTCGTTACTGGCAGGGGGATGTCACCTCAGCATGAGCCAGATCAAAAGGCCTGTGAAGTGTGTGCTTGTGTGCGCGCATCAGCCAGGATCCCATTAGAACCCCCAGATAATGTCAAAAACTGATGGGAAGAGCTGTAAAAAGAGAAAAATACTTTCAACAAGGGCACATTTTAACTAACTTTTAAGGATTTAAACTTCTCTGACACACACAAAGTTTTAGTCAGGTGGCTCGGAATCCATGGTCCTTGCTCACTTTCAGTTTGTCTCCTGACTACTCTCTGTTTACAACTGAAGCGTAAAGTCGGTATGAGGAAAACAGAAGCTTATTCATCTGCTGATAACTCTCTAATACCATATTTTGACAATATTTTATTTCCAGAGATTTAATATTTCAAACTTGCTACATTTTCTTCTGATCAGATTTTCAGAGTTAGAACCTGTTTACCTTCAGGACTGTATTAATCAATTTTAGCACAAAATTAATAGGATGTCCAACATTCCTGCAAAATTTTGATCAATAAGGCTAAAATCTTGGTGCAAACAGAACGTGATAACATCCCGCTGTTGTAAGTGATTTTTTAGCTACACATCCATAATGCAAATCTCCCCATCCACAACTGCTAATGTTGCCTTTATACTATCAATGTCTGACCTCAGTAAGACATTTCCTTCCCTACGGCTAATGCTCGGTAAACGTTTTCTCGTTTTTGAACAATTCTTTCCAAACTGAGAAATGGTTGAGAAATCCCAGTAGATCAGAAGTTTTTGAAATACTCCATGCAGCCCTTGTTGTACTAGCAATGCCACATTCAAGGTCACTGAAATCCCATTGTCCCATCATTCTGATGCTCAGTTTGAACATTCAGCAAGTCGTCTCTGCAACATCTAGATGTTTAAGTGTCATTGCAATGTATTGGCTGCTTTGCTGTTTGTGTTAACAAACAGCCAATAAATGTAATTATTATGCTAGAAACACCATGCTCCTTACTTCATACTACCCTTTTTTGTCATGTTTAGTTTTCTCTCCAGTCCCCGCTTTCAATCTTCTCACAGTCCGGTGTTTTTTGTCGCTGGAGCGGGTGCAGGTCAAGGGCAGGAAAATGATAACAGTCACTCATTCTCTGCTCAAATTAGGAGTGCAGCAACCTGCGCACACAAACACACGGGGATGATGGATGAAAGGTCCTACACCAAGGGTGCAAACATGATTCATGCCTCTTTTGTGGTTATTAGTCCTCCCCACATATGTGTGAGTGCTCACAAATCCCCAACCAGGCTTGTATTTCAGAAATGCACCTCTTTTGTCAACGTGTGTCTATATAATTCAAGATGGATCCCACCTCTGGCACTTCGCTGGCAACAAAACCTACTCCACTGTTTGAATGTCAACAACAAGAAAGACACAAAGAGCGTTCAACACACTGCCTCCAGTCAGTCGCGGCAGGTGGAGGAAGGTTCAAGGAGGTGTGTTTATACCCAGACACACGCTCGTGCAAACACCTTGACGCCGACAGAAAGTGTCTCTGATAGTATTAGCTTTATTTATGCGTGTGGTGTGACATCAAGTGAAATGACGAGGGAACTCTTTGTTCACCAGTGTGTGTTTAAACTGCCGTACATCAGTCTTTAGAGAGCTACAAAAGCAGAGTGGGAAGAAACAGCAGCAGCCAGCGATGGTAAAGGAAGTGTAGGGATGAAATGAGAAAGATAAAAGGAGTACTAGCTGGTTTTAAATACTGTGAAGGGCAAAAATTTAAACAAAACCAACAAACCTGAGGCCTATTGTAACGTTAAGGTAAGCACATTTTGAAAACTGTTCAAGTTGGAAAATGAAACCCCCATCCAACTCCCATTTCCTCTCCAGAAAATTGTCAGTGAATGCGACAAGAAATGTACAAAATTGGTGTTTATACTAGGTTCTTGGTATCATTTATGAGTATTGAGCAACTTTCACCATTGTTAGGTATAATTGCTCCGCTTCTTATGTCCTGGTGGAAGAAAATAGTAATTAGGTAAACCTTAAAGTAACTTGTTGCTACTAAAATAGAAACATGACTCACAAAGTCTTTAATTGAACATACAAAACTTAGAGTACTGCCGAGCACAAAATCCAAAATGTCAAACAAAAAAAAAAAATATTCAGGTTGATAAAAACAAATAAACTCCTATTTGGAAAATGCCCCAAGGAAACGGATGAGGGATGATGGAACAAATGAGTGGCAATTAGCCAATATAAGTGATATGTAAAAGACCAGATATATCAGACAAACTGACTTTGCAAGATTGCCACAGTTCTTAGCATAGAAGCAGTGAAAACAAAATGCAGAGCTGGAGTAAACAAAAACATTGAACTTTGTATTGTTTTTTTTTTTTTTTTGCCTGAATGGTACTGTCTAACAACAATTAATCAGTTTAAACTCGCGGAGAAGGTGATTTTAATTTTGATACCCATCAATTCAGTCCTCTTTTACATTCCACTCATAGTCCACTGTGAGGAAATGTTCTTATATGAATCCAATAAACATTATTTATTAGCTGGAGTTACTTCAGTTTTATTGCGGGTTTAATCTGTTTTATAGGGATCAGTTGGCCTAAATGGTTCTCATAAATTTTTCGAATAACATACAATTCATTAGTTTACATGCGAGATTTAAGCTTTCTTTATTTGACTATTTAGGCTCTTAATTTATGCAAATCCTCAACTGCAATGAAAGATGAAGGTGCAGAATGATTTCTGGTGAACAGGTGAATCGATCCATTACCAATGATATAAGTTGTCGATAGACAGTATCTAAAACTTATACGCAGAGCATGTTTAAAATATGACAGCATCAGTAGAATTTGTTTTGCACAGGATTATTGAAGATACATGATGTTATCTTATGCTTAATTAATAAAGACACTGATGGTCGCTTGTGCAAGTCTGTTTTTGCTATTAATGTTGGCTGACTAGATTAGGTAAAGGCCCAAATGTGCTTGTTGCTGGGAAAATGTCTTAGCTCAACCAAGTAACTCTGTTTTGGAAGCTTGTTTTTTAAACACGGAGCAATGACCAGGCTTCAGTTTGTGACTAGTTGGATTCACACTAGTCACAAACTAAAATTAATTAAAAAGTTTGGTGACTGACAACTCCCCCTCGACTCTCATAAATCACAGATATGTCTCCAAACAATAATGCTTCTTTGTTCTCATCTTTTAGACTCCCCCCCACACCCCTACTTCTTTCTATTCATCTCCTGTCATCCTGTTCTATCTTATTAATTTCACCTACATTTCTGTGCCTCACTGTATCACTATTTTAACACTGGGCTGCACTCCTCCACTTATACACACACAACAATTTATTTTTTCTTCCCCGTTCATGGTTGTCTGTTTTCTGGGTAGCTTTTTATTCTCACAACAAAGAAGATGTCTGTTTTGTTTTTTTCACTGGATGCTAAAATCTGACCTATTTTTCCCAAAAGACTTTCAGTTAGATTTTTTTTTCTCTCTCTCTCTTCTTCTTCTTTTTGTCTGTGGCTAGTGTAGCAAAGCTAATTGTATAAAATTCTCACTGCATCATCTTTTGCAAATCTCTCTGAGGGAATTATTCAAGATCCCCCGACCAGGTTGATGTGGATAAATGTCCCTATCACCGCTAAGCGTAAGCCACTACTCATCTCTTATTTTAGACTCCACCAGTGACAAAAATGGCCATTCCTCAAATGGTATTAAATTTGCTTCTCATGTACTTGTAGTTTTTCATCATTTCTCGTCACAGAAGGTGAACTCTCCACACTCCTCTTCCCTCTGAAGCGTATTTCCTCCCAGTCGCTGGCCTGTGTGACCATGGGGAAGGCTCATAGCTCACCCATTGGGTGCCGTCCAACGGATTTGATCTCCTGGTCTGGCCTCAGCCATCTGTGTCTGTTGGCGTTGTAATGAGAGAAAACCGCCCGCTGGCCTTTCCCTCCAATTCTCAGCCCCAGTCCTTGTGCTGGTGCATGAGCACTGGACAGCAGTAATTTGACAAGAGCTGTTCAGTATGGAGCTCTGTCTCAGTTCATGCTTGTGTAACCTTGTTGAAAACCGAACAAAATAATAAATATCTATGTAGTGATGGAGAATGAGCTGGGCACAAACAACCAGCGTTTTGCTGTCTCTCTGCTCAGTTGGGATAAAGAAACATACTACTTATCCGCTCTGCTAATCTCTTTAGATAAACGTCCAATCCCCCAAAAGGATAATACTCGTTGCAAGTCCAACCAGTGCACTGCATTATCAAGCGTGATTGTTTACAGACCCGTTTTACTTAGGTTTGATAAATCCATTTGTTGTTCAATTTTTAGTTTCTAATAGCCGGATCTTTATTTTGAACTTTTTTTTTTCGGAAAATGGAAATGTCAGATGTTAGATTTGAGTAATATAAAAAGTCATGGCTCGTTGAAAGGACAAGCGTTTTATGATACATCATATCCGCAGCCATCAACGTTAAGGCTGTGGCAAGCAGATGGTTAGCTAATGGTAGCTTGACCTAAAGACTTGAAATAATCTATATGCCACAACATAAGAATTACCGGCAGCCTACATATCTAATGCGATGAGAAGAAATGTTATAAAGTAGAGCTATTTTTGAACACATCTGGTTAGAACAAACAGCGTTTGATGGGTTGTTCAAATTTGGGCGGCTTTTTGCAACATTTAGTGGGTTTACAGAAAGTGTTCATAGGAAAATTTTTATCAAAATTGTTGTCATTGTGTGGCAGAAAAGTAAAGAAAATACTTACATTTTAATAAAGTGCTGTGTCCTTGCACTCATTTTATTGCTTCATTCATTGTGAAATGCTTGCATCTGTCGACATCATCAATGAATAACAGACAGAGGTTAAAAAGGTGTCACTATGTAGTATGTACTGTAAAACTGTAATCCAAGTGAAACTCCATCATGCAATTTTGCATCACAAAATAACACAAGTCTTGATGTATTCCAAGAATTAAGTCATTTGCAGTCTCGATGGGATCTGGTTCTGGTCAGTATATAATAAAGGACAAATAAAAACGGGCATATGGCATACCTGGCGCTGTTACCATCAATTTCAGAAGAGCTTATATTTTATTTTTTTTCAATTGGGTTTGTTTTACATTGACAACCCTTTGTGGGATGCTTTTATGCTTACCTATTTTTTGCTGTTTGCCTAGAAACTGGTCTATTGCCCCAATTGTTTTGTTAATTGTAATAAAGGAAGTAGAAATGAATTGCCTTTATTTAGAGATATACTGACATATTTAGGTACATGCATGCAAAAAATTGCAAATACATAAATATTTTTGCTATAATAACTTACAAAATGCAAGATTATACAAAGCAGATGGTTAGCAAATCTTAGCTTGACCTAAAGACTTGGAAAAAAAAACTAGCTTAGCTGTCCTCCACATTAACAGTCCCATCATCTATTTGACCTGCACAAAGTATATTTATGGATTATGTTTCCATTTTCATGCTAGCACGGTAGGGGTGGGGACTAGTAAGGTGGTCCTTGCTTCCAATACTGCAATAAAAAAAATCTACTTTCAAGGTAAACAAGAATATTACATAGTACATTAGTCTTTAGTGTAGAAGAATTGCTTATTATTATTATTGTAGTCATAAAGGTGTTACTGAAAAAAACAGCTATTACTACAGTAATGTTCAAAACAATAATAATTAGGCATAAAGGAATGTAATAGGGCTGTAACCTACTAAAGATTTCAAAGCATTTAAAATATATTTTTAGCTCTATGTGGTTAAAGGACCTTAGTAAATAATATGTAGACAGATGATTATTTAGAACAATTTTTTTTGCTATTATAAAATATGACAAATTATGTCCTAATACATGGATGGGTGAGAAATGAATATAAAGTCTGAATGAAATGACAGCAGGTAGATGTGGAATTGGGGCCTAACTGGTGAATGGACAAACTGACCAAGAGCTAAATACGTGTTTCAATTCATTACAAACTTTTCCTCTTTTCCTTTTAAATTAATGGTCTCAAATATTATCCCTACAAGTTTTATAAATGTACAGGGTGTGCTGTTGCTACCACTTGTAGAGGTGAAAAAAATATCACCGCGATTGGGAAGTCTTTAAACTTACTGGTTTATCTTAGTGAAGGGGTGTGTGTGCGTGTGTTTGTGTCGTTTTTTTGCTCTAAATCCCACAGCGGGTACCTTCCCATAATAATGATGCTATTAAACCCAGCGCTTAAGCTGACTTTGCTTTTCTTTTTGCTTGTTCTTTACATCCCCTCCACCGCCTCCATTCCATCTCTGTCTTACTGTTTATTCCCACAATTTCTGAACACTCAGTTAAGACCCCCACACCAGCAACACGCCTCCCACCCCTCGTCTTTCCACCCCCCCCTGCATTATTAGTGCATATGGCTCTCTCTTGGCTCTGCAGAAGCCATTAGCTGAGATTAGCAGCAGAAGAGCCAGACTTCTCCCTCTGTCCTTCCTCTCTCATTCTCTCACTATTTTTTTTCTTTCAGTCTAGCTATAGCCGCCACGCTTGCTGAATGATTACCATCCATTATAAAGCTTCATTGTGCTGACAGAGGCAACTTCAGACGATAGCCCTGGTTATAAAGAAAAAGGTGGGGAGAGAGTGAGACACTCATAATCTTTAAACACACTTCCTGTAAGTGTAATGTGTGCGTGTGTGCCCAGGGAAAGAGGGGGGAGATAGGGTGCTGGATAGGAATGATTGGCCTTTAGCTCAAAGAGGTAGTCAGAAAAGGAAAGAGAGCGTGAGAGGAGAGCAGCCTTGAATGCTAAAGAAAAGCTGGAATTTGACACTGATTGGTTATTGCTAACTGCAGCTTCCCCTGAGGTTTGATCGAAGCCGCAGTGATGCAAGCGTCCTCGCACACCACAGGGAGTGTTGTTAACCTTTTCCGAGTGGCACAGTGCCCCATTCACCCTCCCTCACTTCCCCCGCTGTGTTGTCTCAGCTGAAACGTATCCCCACTCCCACAAGTTGCACTTTTAGTTGCAGGGGCCGCACACGACATTGCACATGCAGTGAAAAGTGCAACATTCATAGAGTTAATGTAGAACACACACACAAAAAAAAAACATACATTTTAAATTCAGCAAAAAAGTAATTGTAACAGAAAAAATGTCCCACTGGGGCTGACTTGGGTTGTTAGAGAGATTGAAAACGACAGTGAGAAGAATTTTGTGGCTTGGCCAGAACCTGACATGGATGGAATATTAATAATTCCCCCTTTATTTTGCAACCCCTCTATCCTCTTTGTCACAACTTCCCCCTTGTATAAAGGCTGGGGATGCTGCCTGTTGACAGCACTTTTTTGCCCCCGCTAGTCGTGCTGTGAATAATATCCATACTGATTTCCTGTGATATTCGGAATTGTTGTCAAGTGCTAGAAAAAATGTTTTCATCTTTTTGCTAAGTTTTGTTTTAAATCATATAAACGAGGTGGCCCTTTATGAAAAGCATAATAGAATACACTCACAATCTAACCCCCCAACACCCAAAATATTTTTGGTCCAATTTCACTAGCTACATCCAGGTCTGATTACTGATTATTTCCTGTTACATAGAATTTATATTAAAAAAAATACTCAAATAAGTAGAGCCTCTCTGACAACATGAAGTAGGCTTAAAGATCTGAAAGATCAGCACAATCTTCCCCAGTAGATAATGATGTTTTGCTTGATAAAAGGGTTGGGTATCAAAATACTGAAAATATGAAAAGTTAAATGTGTAGTGTTTGCTGTAGAGAATAAAATGAATTATAAAATGTATATATTTATATTTTCCCAGTCAAGCTGTCATTACACAGTCAAAACTCTATAGACACAAACATTGCATTCTGCTTGAAAAGTATCTATTTTAATTAGGCTATCGCTAAGCAACCCAGATCACATGTTAAAATATGTTGATATTCAGTGATAGTCCCATTGAACTAGCATTGTAAATTTCCGATTAGCAATGAAATCTGCAGTTTATCCTGGTTTGTATTGAAAACCTCATTGCCTCTTTTGCTTTTTGGGTCCACGTTTGCATTTTGCACCCGAGAAAGACAAAAAGCTGGAGATTGAAATCGAACCTATTCTGGTTCTGTGTGTGCGACCGGTGTTGTGTGTTTAAGTATCTCCACCTGTGTGCTCATATAAAAGGCGACAGGTTATTTCTACCTTTTACACCACCCTCCCCATTGGAAAACACAAACTTCCTATATTCTCACCCAAGCATTAGCACTTCTGTGATTGCATCCGCCTTAGCTGCACTCTCGATCTCTTCCACAACCCCTCCCCCCAAAAAGGGGCATCACTCTCAATCACATTTATCTCTTGGATCTCTCTCCCTCCCCAGATCTACCTCCCACCCCCTGTTTTGAGTCTGTGCTTTACTTGTAATCTATTTTCTCTCCTTTTCACTCTCTTTCTGTTGCCAATGCCCCTGCTATCTCTTCTACTTCTCACTTAATCTCTCTCCACACCACCATGCTATTCTCTTTTTGTTTTCCATCTCCCTCCCCAGCACCCCTCCCCACCCCCCACTCTCTATCTCTCTGTCTCCTTGCCTGTGTTTCTCACCAGTCAATAATGAAAATTGCTTGCTACCTTGAATGGATTATGGGTGTGCGTAGGGGCCTTAGGTAGTTTGTTTGAAGGCGCAGAGGTGTCAAATGAAAAGGCCCGGGTCATTTTCTACCTGCCACAGGCCTTCTGCTCCCCATCACACACTCACACACTCTGGTGAAAAGACACACGCTGGAAATAAACACTCATTCACAAACACACAGCTGATCAATGACAATGAATCAAGCATTACCACTCCTGTCTCTGCACTCAGATGTACCTTTCCTGCCTTTCACCGTCTCTCTCCGTCTCTCTCCCCCCACCGTCTCCCGTCATGTATTATGAATACTGCCTAATTGCACGGCCCAGAATTCCTCACACGGGCTGGCACATTTACTTGTTTGCTTTGTATCTCTTTGCCTCCCTCTTGTTTGCTAAATCCTTCTGTGATAAGCTTGTTTACTTCCCGGTTCTGGCTTGTCGAGATCAAACAACGAGCAGATTGAACTAGAAGAGCAAGCGCCTGATGGTCAGTTCTCTGGTTTATGCATGCTAAAGGGGTAGGATGAACAAGACATGTAGGTGCTGTGCATTCGATTCAAAGCATTGCATTTCTGAGCACCTTTACTTTCCTCCCATGTTTGTTTTCTCTTGTTTTTTTAATCCCTTCTTCCTTCTCGTAGCGTATAGTCCTGCAAGCCGTGACTGATGAAGAGTCACGTTCCGAATCTTCATCAGTCTCTGATTGACAGCGGATGCATGTCTGTTATTGGAAACCAAGTTGCGTGGAGCTTCCCATGTTGCCTCTTTCATCTGCAATGTGTGAAGTGGCTGCACTGGTTTGACAAATACTTTATGAAGCGGGGAGAGAGCAAGACACTTCTGATGTTCCGTCAGCCGCTAAGGGCCCCGGATGTGACCGTGTTTAATTTTTTTTTGTTTTGTTTTCTCTTGTGGGGAAGTGAGTGCTTGTGTGCCAGTATGTGTGGTCTCCTCCAAGATCTGAGTTTCTGAATTGTTTGGTTTGTCACTGCATCCTTTTTGAATTGAGATACCTCTCTTCCATGAAGACTGGATTTTTGGATTCCAAAAATTAATAGTTGTAGATTGGGCAGATTGCCCCACCAGAGTTATGGATCTCTACATCTCCTCCAAAGACTCTCAAGCTAGTCAATATCTAATTATTTAATTAATTAATTACAGGTTTTATGAAGGCGAGTTGATTTTGCTGGATTTTATTTAGGGGGATGAGAGTAGACACTCATATATGACACTTCAATTTTTATTTGTGATATAAAAATAAAACTGTATGTCACTTTGCATTGCTCTATCTAAATCTCCAGTAACAGTTTTTGATACTAATGTGGTAAAATGTGAAAAAGTACAGAGATGTTTTTGTAAAGCTCCGTACGTATCACCGCTTCCCTCTTCCTCATACTTCATTGAACCTGCTCCTGCATCTTCAAAGCAAAATTGTAAAGAATTTTAAAAATCCTCTTGAAGAAAGGTAGTAGCGCTTTCTGACGAGACGAGCTTTGGGGCTGAGATTTCACAGCTACTAATAAGCATTCAGCCTCCTCCCCTCCTCTGCCTCGTGGTGACTCGGCTGCTAATGTGTGACTGACAAGCCTCAGCTTTTGTTGATTGGGCCACTTTTGCAGGTTGGCTAAGCACGTAGATGATGGACAGATTTGGGCTGCATGTGCGCACACGATGCAGCCTGAGTCGAGACATGCTCAGATCAAAGCTTTCGCCTCACGTTGGCGGCGCTTCGCATTTTGATACCACCTTGGCCGGTCTGCATTACATCTCCACTAACAGAGTGGATTTTTCCCTTTCCCCTGTTTTGGCCTTGGTTTGGATAGCGGAAGCGGGGGAACTCTGTGTTTTTTATTTTTGCTAGATTGCTAGACTCGTTCTCTTAAATTAGCCCAGCAGGGACTTTTGGTTGCCAGAGTGATTTTCATCTTTGGTCAAATTTTTACCTTAATTCAAAACCATACCTCGTTATCACTCTCTCTTCATATTTCTTGTCCAGCGTTCGATCAGAAAACATTTATTCAAAGCTGGCAGTAAGTAAATAAGTAAGCAAAACTTTATTTATAAAGCACCCTATGAAATATAAATTCTTGTGGTGCTTCACAAGCGTCAACACTTCATAAAAATAGGGATCATCTCAAAATCGGGCAGACTGACGAGTGGCAAAGCTCAGATTCTCATTTAGTTATTTTGACCTACATCGAAGGCTATTGAAAATGAGAAGAGAGTTTACAGTGGAGGGGGTTAGATAGGAATAGAAAAGCACAATAATGTTTTTTTCTGTATTCATATAAACTCATTTTGGTTAGCTTTAAGCAGATAAAGGCCTTGCGATTTTTTGCAAATCCATTTCAAAGCCGCTGTGGTTGCTCTCAAAACAAACACTTCATCGATCTCAAATCTTTTCAGGCCCTTTGCCTGAACAACAACCAGAGGAGGTAGGAGTCTCTTCCACACTAGCTGGGATTTTAGGCCACATTCATATTGTCTTTAAGTCAATGTCCTTTCTTTAAGCCTCCCCTGTCTTGTGAGGTATAGACAGCGGGTCAATCAGAGCGCTTGCCTTGGTTAATCCAGTTTTATACCGTATCTAGGATTAACCCACAGAAGCTGGAATGACCCTAAGACCCGGGCGGCACACACTTAATGAGACTGCCCAGATGTCTTACAATCAGTGATTGGAGAACCAACAAAAACAAAAGCCTGCTCATGCAAAATTATTTATAAAACACTCATGACATGGCGAACTAGTCAGCTGGACCAGTTTAATTTCATTTTGTCTCTGAAATATATAATAGTACAGTGATAGTGGAAATAAAACTGTGGAGAGAAGGAAAAATTATCCATTTAATATACAATTTCTATAAGCAAAAGTGTTGCAAGCACCATCTTGACCATCTTTGCATATCTACAGTTAGGAATGTTTCAACATTTTTCTTACAAACAAATAGAAACTTCAAGGCTCAGTCAGACTGAATGGAGAGTGTCTATAAACAACTTCCATGTCCTACAAGCTCTCAGTTAAGACAAATATCTGAACTTGGACTGGGATATTCTCATGTCTGATGTGATTTGTATGTGTAAGGTTCTCAATCCATAGAGCATAATGTTCTGTTGCAGATTTAAGATTTGTGCAACTTCTAAAAGGCTTTCTTTCAGTTCTGGTGTATATTTATCTCCATCTGTCTTCTTATAAACTCTAATCAGCTTCCGTGTTTGTGCTGAAGAAACACATTCTACATTCATCTCATGAACCAAGGTTGGACACCATTGTGAAAAAGATTCTGTCTCCAGCAATTGATTTTTTTTCATTTAACTGTAAAAGGTTTTTTATTTTAATTTGGCCGATTTTTACTGCTTTCTTCTGAGATTTGAACTTTTTTTCTCGCACATTTTTGTCACCTTGCCACATATCTTCCCCCTGCTCTCTTTGCGAGTTTGTGAATTCTGCTAAACAAACTCCTGATATGTCTTCAAATTATCCACAGCTTGTGTGATTTGATTTGAAACTCTGCACCAAGAACAAGACAAACATGAGGAGGAGGAATTAAGGCAGTTAGCTGTTTGACATTCTAACTAACATTGCCCTAAACATGAGTGACACATGTGAAATTCCTCACTAGATTAAATAATAACCTGATCCTAGAAGTCAATAGAAATTGTATTCACTGGAAGAAACTGTTGCAGAATGATGGAGATACTGAAAGGCTTTGCAACTCAACACGCCTTCAGGATGACGGGATCATGGAAAGGAATGTGGGAATGAAATGGAACTCATTAGCGAAGAGCAGGAGCCATGACAGGGACCTTTATTCTTGAGCGTGTGCTTTCGCATGCCAGAGCAAAGTAACGGGAAGGTTCCTCCAAGGTCTCCCAAGAGAGAAAAAACAAACAAACAAAAAACTGTAAAACGGAACGCACCGCCCACCCTATCTTTGGATTTACGAGCCGACAAGCCATTTGTCTTTCTATACCTTGTTAGTATTACACCTCGGCTCGAAAGCATTGAGATAAGCAGAGCGAGCGACGTGAGAATTAGAGAGTGGATTGAGTGTGATGGATGACTTGGTGGGTAATATTCCTGACAGATGGATGAGAAATGAAAAGTTGTTGGTGCTGAAAAAGCAAACGCACGATTGGTGATGATCACATCTGGATGGGCTGATACCTGACTGCAGCAATAGGGGGAACAAAAAAAAAAAGAGAAAAAGGAAAAAGAAAGTGACAACTTCTTGACAACAGCTTGACAAGTTTCGCAAAAAGATATCACCTGCATTGTTATGGTGGACAACGAACGTTCGATTTACACGTGTTTATCTTACAGTGTATGACAAGCGTCATTAGCTGTTCTACCAGGAGTGTGACACCACCGAAGTGCCAAGAAGAGTCAGCGAGAAAATCACTGGGAGAGACGCAGTCCCCCACACAGCCTGATGTCATCGAATGCACCCTTTCGCAGAGCACGTCAGTGGGGAGAATAACTGCAGGGACTGTGCACGTGCGGGGCCGATCAAAGTTTTTGCCTGATCGCAATTATGTCTGCAGACTGTGATTAGAACTGTCGGAATCGTTACCAATCACTTAAATGTGAAACAGCTGGGTGAAAGAGAAATGTCACATTTCCATTAGGATTTTTTCTGCGATTTTCATTTCTCGTCTTTGGAGATTTAACTGCATGTTTTTAATCTCATCATGTGCTATGAGCCTGCGGTGGAGGAACACTTAGACCGAGATGCCACCCTTCCAGCATCCAGCCACCATTTATCTGAAAGCTCTTTCTAACAAATATAACTGCCCTCATTTGATCTATGGATATGACTCCATAGCACTTACACAGTCAAGCGAACTCTGGAATTTGATTGCATTTTTTTTTTTTTCCCAGGACTGGATAAGGAAAATGAAAAGTACATTTATTTGATTTAAACAGTCATATGTAAGGACACAATAGTTATCTTGAAAGTTCTATTTCTGTTGTCTAAAAGGCCACATAGAAAAAGCTATGGTAGGCCAGGTATGGCCCACAGGCCTTGAATTTGACATGAACTAAAACATTCAAGTGTGAAGAAATCAAAAGTGAACTCATACTCTTTCACAGAACTCTATTTACTTTATACAAGTACTTCTGAATACCTCCAATGTCAGAATAAATACACTAGCGATTGTTGTTTGAGAACCATGGCGTAGGATTTAAAAAAAAAAAAACAACCTTCAAAATTTATATTTATTCAGTGGGGCAAAACAATCCACTTGAAGAAATAATCAATTTCTAACTTAATCACCAGTGTCTTAATTAGTTGTCCCATTAATAATTTAAGCAAAAAAATCAATTCACTTTAGCATTATGATGCATACTTTACACTTTTAAATCTGTGTTTGTAGGAACTTTCAATTAGTAATTCTTGAGCTCAAGATTTTCTAATTTAACAAGGAGGTGCAGGGGTCTTTGCTTCTCCTCTAAATGGGAAATATGAGAGAACTTACCGTTCAGAATGGCAGATGTTTGCTTATCCGTATAGGCCTTAAAAGTGCCAGAAGAAGTCTTAAATATATTTATCTGAAATGGACAGAAGCACAGTAAAACAAACCTCCAAAGTTATTTTCTTTTTGGAGTTGCTGAAATGATGGCACTTCCATGAAAATATATGTGTTTCATTGCTTTTTAAACATTTTAGTAGAGGTCCCAATAATTGGGGAATTCACTGGAATAGTATTGAGGTGCAAGTTACACCTGCCATTTTGGTTTTGGCCGAAAGAGAGGGCTCGATCACAGGAAGTAAAGCAAAGAAGGGATGCGAATGGCAACATAAACACACAGGGAATGACATACTCAATTGCCTTCTAAATAACTACCCTTCCAATGCATCAAATTCATAATAACACTGTCTGCAGAAAAAAAAAAAAAAAAGAATAAAATACACCAAATTTCCCTGTTAGCATAATAATGCAGGCCAGGGAGCTGTCTATAGAGAAGAAGTGATTATTGTTTTAAGTTTGAGCTGAATACCAACATCCCCCTTTCCCTCCACACCCTCATGACCTCTACCTCTTAATTTACACCAGGGGTTAAATTAGCCAGCTTGATGAGGGCCATCATTATTTCAGCATGGTGCTTAGCTTGCTAGGCAGCTACCAGTTGGCTTCTGCTTTGCATGGCAGTGAATGAGGGGGGGTGGAAGGGTAGAAAACCTGTTCTGCAGGAACTGGGTACACAGAGAGAGCGGATGGGTTTGGAAGGAGCCCAGTTTGAGGCAAATCCTGGGCATTGTTCTTAGATCAAAGAGAGAGAGAGAAAACGGCAATGCAACAGAAGCTCAAATTAAATGGATGTTTTGTCTCTTTGTGTGACAGCCTCAGCTCTGGCCTTGAGTTCTGATGTCAGGTTTTTTCAAACGGTTGTGGCTGAATGACTGAGAATGGAGGGCAGTAAAAAAGAGAGGGAGTGGGAAAAAAAGACAGAGAAGGAGGAATGCATTTCTCTTCTGTTGTCTAGAAAATCAACAAGTATGCAAAGCAAGCGCAATCTCAAATGGACATTTTGGACGTATTGCTAACCCGACCGCACGCTTGCCGAGCGATCCGACATCACAGATCCGCTGAGGGATGGAGCACGTGATGCGCAGTGACCATTCTTAGCGCCTGTCACTATTATATGTCATGGCCGTGTCACTTTGAATCAATAGCCATCTCCGAGTATCACCCCCACATCCACCCATCACACAACCTCACCGCTCCCACCCACACCAGCCCCTTTATGGTCTTCATGAGCAAAAAGCTTCAGCAGACAGTGCGTATGTCTGTATGAGTTCAGTCTTGCATGTCCACACAGCAGATATCTTTCCCGTCGTTAGCTTAGGTTACCTCAATAGTAGCCATTCATTCTCTGT
Source organism: Brachyrhaphis roseni (assembly GCA_903066815.1). Lineage (NCBI taxonomy): Eukaryota > Metazoa > Chordata > Actinopteri > Cyprinodontiformes > Poeciliidae > Brachyrhaphis > Brachyrhaphis roseni. The sequence goes on along the minus strand of CAEFZY010009426.1, from coordinate 89,897 downwards.
TCCACCTCAAAGCTCACCGTCCGCTCGTTTCTGCCTGCCTCTTGATTAGAAGTAGAAGAAGGATGAGGAGGGGGCTCGGGGAGTGGGCAGGGGGGTCATGCATACAGTTAGGTGCTTTCACCTGCAGCATGAAAAGGTGGGGGGGCGGGAAGAGAGAGGAGGCTGAGTAATTTCAACTGAACTCAGGATCTCTTCCATCTGCTACCCCCACCCCTATGCGTCGCCTCGACTCTCCCACCTACCTCACTCCTTCATCTGCAGCCTTTGCTGGCAGTCTCGCTGACAATTCTTTTTATTCCTTGGATACCAGCTGCCGGTAAGGTGATAGGTGAAACACACACATGCACACGCACACTTAGGTTGATGGGGATTGAATGCAAGAGGGGTTGCGGGTTGGGGGAGTTGGTACATCGGCACCGAGCTTGCCGGAGAGCAGGCACAGGTGTTCAGTAATCATACCTGTTTGACCTTTCTGCAGCCTTTGGATGGTAAAAAAACAGAAATTGTCTGCTTTCTCCCTGTTTACCTGATGCCTTAACAAAGAGCTTCATTGTTGGCAGTCTCCTGTAACTTGACCGGATTTTTTTTCTCTCTCTCAGTTTTCTTTGACAAAGACGAACAGCTTGCAGGTTGGCGAGGGCAAAGCTGAGCTAAGTTTTCTTAGCTTCTCCTTTAAAGTGTGTTTTTTTATATATTGTTGAAGCCACACTTAATTGCACTGAAAGTCCACAATGTTTCTGTTCAAAATGAAGTCTGTCTCTATCTAGTTGCAGTGTCAGTTTGCGACTTTATCAGGTGAAGCATGACTCCAAGGCACGATGTGCCTTAAAGTGATGTATTGATGATTGACAGTCAAATGCAGCATTGGTGGCACTTTTGCCATGTAGCAAGAGAGTCCTGGGTTTGAATTTGTCTATAGCCTTTCTGTATATTCTCTCCATTTGTGTGTGGGTTCTCTCCAGGTACTCTAACTTCCTCCTACAGTCCTTATTAAATCACCCTTAGGAGTGAGTGTTTGCATGCATGGTTGTCAGTCCTGTGTGTTTCTGTGTTGCCCTGTTATGGACTTGAAATCTGTCAAGAACCTGACTCACCCAATGACTGTTGGCTATAACAGCTTACTGTTAGCCAATAATAATGCTGAAGTTGGTGTCTGCTTGGGAGTCTATCATCTCAGGCAACTGTTTGCTGCTAATAATAATAAAGTTATTCTCTGTGTTAGAGTTTCTTATCTGCGGCTAAGCATTAGCCACTAATGACTCTGAAGTGTCTGTTCTGGAGCTTTTTCATAGTTTTTGTCTCTTCAGTTAAAGGCTTCTTCGGATCTGCTTCAACATAGACCGGTAAATAAGATGGCTGAAGCCATCACTTTAGTTCCAGTTACTACATTTAATTTGACTTAGGGCTCAATTATACCGGTTTGTACTGTAATTGTGTCATTTTGTTTACCTTTAATTCAAGTTTTAAAATATAAAAGGTCAACTGGGTTATTTTACATCAAGCAGAAATCTGTAAGCACCACATTAAAACAAACAAACAAAAAAAAAAACATGCGTAACAAGCACTACCTGGGTTCTGCCAATAATAGACCATGCTTAGTGTAGGATAGGACAGCATTTTATCAGCATTTTATTCAGAAATTACATTATTTCCTCTGTTTTGATCATCAGTTGCGGGTAGGGTTGAGGTTCAACTAGGGCCCCATCCAGGGTGCCGCTATCTCTGCATAGTACTCCTGCTTAATAATCTTGACTGTGTTTTGGCTTTTATGTTGCCAAAAAGAACATATTTCATGCTGGCATTCCACAACTCCCTAAGACTAATGTCAAAATTCCCTCTACCCAACAAAAATAAATTAAAAAATCTGCTCAGTCTACAATCGGGTAATGAACTCTGATAAGGCTGCAGACGAAACCACTTGATTTTTTTTTTTTTTTCTTTTCTCCAGTCACTGGGAATAGTGTCATGGAAGGCAAAAATGTGAAAAGAGCAGCCAGACTCTTAACTAAGTGCACTTAAAGAAGTGCCTCTGAGGAGAGGACTATTTTACATGTGGATTAGTGTGCATATCGCAGTCATCAGACGGTTGATACGAGGCCTTGAAAGACTGATATTCTGTCTTTTATGCCTACTGAGACACGGGGAGCCTTATCCTTTTCTCCTATCTTCCGTAACACACTCCTCAAACACACATACGATGATCTGGTCTCTGTCGAAACTGCTGAGATGAGGAAGATCGGATTCTAAGATGCTAGTGCATGCCTGTGTCTCTTCCTGTAAAGTAGATCATATGCCTTTCAAAGCACATGCAAATATTGGAGGAGGCACATGTCGATATTTAAAGCACGCTACACCTAAGTGAGCCCATGCACCCTGCACAAAGCCCCTCTAGTGTCAAAGTGAAAAAGTTGGACTTCATCAGACAAAATAACACTGCAAACTGAAAAAAGAAAAGGGCCGCCACCTTTTTCTACTTTCCCCATTAATATTTTTTGTTGTGTTTTCCACTTTGCTCCCCCCCTGGTGGGAAGAATAACACCCGGGGATTGTCTGGGCACGAGGCGAACACACATAAATTTCAATATTAATTTTGCTGGCACCTCGGCAGCCTCCCCAAGTCTCCTAATCTCCCACCGCATATCTTCATTATCTGAAAGTGTGCTTTCATCTTAATTCCATTTTCATCCATCAAACGTCGGGGAGGTTTGACCTTGCGTGATCCCAACAGAGATAGCGAGTTAGCAGGAGAGTGGGCGAGAGCGGCAGAGACCAAGATAGGGAGGCAAAGTGGAGGAGGAGAGTTGGCGGGGGGGAGAGAGAGGGAAGAGAGGAGATAAGGGGGCAGGGTTGAGAAGATGAATGAGGATGGAGGAAAAGGGGGACATGACAGGAAGGGCATGTGTGTGAGTCTGAAGCCATTTCGGTTTTTGATAATCCTTATGTTGCAGCAGCAGAGTTTACTGTAGCGACTCCACATATCTGCTTCAATTCCCTTTTCCTAGCCGCTCGCTTGTTATTCATTCCTCCCCTTCACTCGCCTTGGGCTCTTCCCTTCCTCCTTCATCCTCTCCCTTTGCCACGTCAGTTTATTCATCCCGACATTAGGGTTTAATTACTCATTTGTAGTAATTGTTTCCATAATTGTTGGAATCATAATTGTTCTATGCTGCTGTTGTCGTGAACAGGTGGTGGATGAGACCTGTAAGGGAATGTGTGTGTGTGTGTGATATGATCAGCATCAGCTTGGTCCTAATTTGATCCAGACAAAGCCGCGCCACCTGGCGGGACTGTCCTCAAGAAATGAGGCGAGTGTTTCTGAGAGAACGCCTGAGGACGCGCTGAAACCGACGTGGGAGCTCGAGATGCACGCCACTTATCCCACATGAAGGATACATGCCTGCATGATCATACTCAAACAGAACGCCTCATTAGTGGATAAGCTGGATATGCTCTCTAACCTCTGCCAGTCTTTCCCTTTGTGCTCTCTTTTTTGCCTGTTTGGATGGCAGCCCTGATCCCCTAAATGCAGGTTATCTGTCATCAGCGACTCAGGATGGTAAATAAAGAATCATTTATCAGCCCTATTAAAGCCTCTACAATGTTTCAGCTTCTCTTCCTTATCTTCGGATTTTTCCTTCCTTATCCCTCTCTCTGCAGTCTGTCTCACGCCTTTTGATCATATTATCACAGATCCCCCCCCTTTTCTTCTGTGGTAACATTCATTTCATAAGATATAGCATTCAGAGGCTTTTAAAAAATCTTCCGTCTGTGCCTCCGTGGGACAGGTAGAAGAAAGCTAAGTGAGCCGCAGTCGATGCTGGCGCTGCTGATGTGTCTTACGTCCTTAACAATGAACGCTGGGCTCTGGCATTCGGCCGCTTTGTTGATGCTGTGTCATGTTCTGTGCCGACACCCTGACCTGTGTCACAACAAGCTAACGTTAGCGGCAGCCCCCAGGCTGGGCAGAAAGCTGACAGGAGTAGGCCGTCGGTCTTGAACAACACTTCCATGCAGTTCTGGATCTAATTGTGCAACTTGTTAACTAGCTCGCCTGCCAGGACTAGGAAATCAAAGCAAATGACACTGTTAGTAAAAAAAAAGAAAAAATTGACTTATTTTCTAGGTGCAGCAATTTTACAGCGTATAACTGCTATTATTTAAAAATCAATAACTTTTTGCACATGTTTAATCTTATTGTGGATATATTTTATTTATGTAAAAGTCATTATTATATTCTGGATTAAATATATGTACACCCTCTACTTTGATATTGATTATTTTACGAGCTTTTTGTAGTCATCGACAAGCGTCTGTTGTTAGTTTGGTGACATATTTGATCTGCACTGCATTTCTAAAGTATCCACTTCTCTGCCTTCAGATGCAATTGTGTGGTGACATTAAGTCCATCTTTTGCGTATACAACAGCTTCAACTCTTCTGAGAAGGATTTCCACATGGTTCTGGAGAATGTATATTGGACTTTTTGACCATTTTTTCCCCAGCGGTCTTCTTGTGAGGTCAGACACTGATGTTGGATGAAAAGCCTTAGTCTCTGCTTTAATTCTTGTCAATGGTATGTTATTTTTTGTTTTTGAAGTCAGGACTTTGTGCCGGCCAGTCAAGATAATCCCAAAATTTGATTGCTTGAACTGTCCAACATGTTTTGTTTTGCTGGAACCAGGGAGCTAAGAACTGTTCCTGATAAAGCTGCCAAACCCAAACTTGTCCATTGGCTTGCCAGAGGGGCATGATTCATTACTCCAGAGAACACTTCTATTGTGTATGCTTTACATGTCTGCATTTGATGGCCTGGTTTTGGGGATTCAAGGACTTTGAAACCCAAAACATTATTTTTTTTTTTTCTACATGAATTCATAATTACAAGTTCAAACTTAATGACGGTCATCTTCGTGTTGCATGTTTCTAACTGCCTGACCAAAACTGCACACACTTTTAATGGGTCTTTTTCACAGGTCACTGAGAAACACTTACACACTCAGGTCAGGAATTGAAGAAGAGAAAAAAAAAAAAAAACACTGCAAAAAAAAGAAAAGAAAAAGGAAATGCGATTACAGGATTTGCAGGCCGGCACTATGTAAGCAACACCAGGGTTGGAGTTTGGTTGACACTCATTCCCTGGTGCATGCCAGCCCTTGTGTCAGCAGGAGAGGCTCTAAAGTGGAGACACAGGAGAAGCTCATATCCATTCCCAATCAGAGAATGTAACATAAGTCATGAATAAGTGTGTGTGGGGGATAACGGAGGAGGGGTGTTGTTGCTGTGAATGTTCACAAAAATTTACCACAGCATAAAATGACCATGCTACATATTTAGCTGATGTTGACAAGACTGCCTCCATGAAAAATGAAGCTTTCATTCTGCCTACTTCATCACGGCCCGCTATCAGTTCCAACACGCCCATTTTACAATGACTGTGTTCTTGAAGAACTACAAAGGGGTTTACTTGTCAGTTTGAAGCTAAACCACTGCCACTCTTAGCTAATGCCCCCTCTACATATCTTGGTCCCCACTTCATAAATATAAGAGAAGAAAAAAAAAACAACAAAAGCTCTTCTGCTTTCAGAATAGGTCAGGGACTGGGTTAAGCTTCTGTCACTGTTCAAACACATCCCAGCAGAATAGTATCTCTGTTACACCAGTGGCCTAATCCGCCACTTGAAGAGCAATTAAAAGTTTAGCCCTGACTTTAAAAAAGTAACCATGTGTGATCTTTTTTTCTTCTTCTTCTTTTTTTTTCCTGCGGGCCTGTTTTTTTGGCTCCGTTCATGGGTTGAATGCTAATAGGAAAGTGCTATCGGTGGCTCTCTTCCAAAGACATCACTAAAAACGTTGAGGAGCAAAAGACAACAGGAAAGTTGACAAAGTAAGAAAATGTAACTTTGAAAGGAGATTTTCCAACAGCATCTATGAGGAGAATTTTTTTTGTCTAGTAACAGCTTCCTTTTATGGCAAAACGGCGAAATCATCATATGGTTTGTGTTTAGGATTTTCCTCTCGTTAGCCTAGTCCCACTGAAACATATGCATGTATCCAACTGTTTCTCCTGCCACATATGCCAATAAATGGTCGATAAGACTGAAGAAAAGCGGTGGAGAAGCACTGAAGGACATTCAATTGATCTGTGTTCTGTCAGTCCATAAAGCCACCACACGGTAAAATGGAAGGGTAAGATCGACAAGGGAGTGCTAATAGCATCATCAACTCTGACAGATGGCGTGTTACCCATCACGATTGTCATTAAAGTATTTTTAAAGGTGCTTAAAAATTATACTGTCTGGCTCTGTGCCAGTCTTTCTCGCATGACCTCGCACCTCGCTGACATAATTTCAATTGAGAGAGTATGGCAATCTCTCTCAATCCTTCTGTCTCCGTTTCTGTTATTGTGTAAACTGTTACTTTGATGAGCAGTCACTCTGCAAGGCTGAAAGCAGTTCTGAAACTCAGCAGACAAGGACGAGACCAAAGACAGTCATTTTAGATTTTTTTCCCACCAGTTTTTGTTCTTTTTCTTTCTTTTCTCCTGGAGTCTCTTGGTATGTTGTTCCTGTTTCCCCTCATTATGGTGTCAGGTTCCAACTTAGGGAGGAACGACCTGCGAGGAATGTTGCACAGAGGAGTTGAAGGTTGAAGAAAAACGGGGAACATTAAGACGTGCACCGGAGCTTGACAGGGCCAAAGCTGTTGGCTGGGCTAAAACACGATACCTGAGACTTAGCTGGCAGTTCCCCCTAACAAAGCTAAAGTAAGCTCCTCCACCGACAATCTCACAATTTACCAAACCATACATTAAAAGAAAAAAAAAAAATCTCAGTGGTAATGCTAAGAGTTTCCAGTGCACCTGAAATGCCATCTACAATGCCTCCCAAGAGTTTATATTTCTTGAACATTACTACATTTGATCAAGTTTTAACCATAAATATATCATTTCAAAAGGACATTATATGTTAGACCAAGATAACTCACCATTGCAATGTGAAAACGGATGGCAGCATGGTGCTGTGGGATTGTTTACTTTTGATATTGGTAGGTAAGCTGCTTAGAGGTCATGGAACTAAAAGAAAATCTTTAAATGGGTAAAAAAGACTTGAAAAAGCACTTGGGATGCAATACAACCACTGGGCCTAAATTAATATTTCGTGGGAATCTGTGGCAAGTATAGAACCTCTCCATAAGTGAATGTAATTGATAAGTTTTTATTTTACTTCACAATTATTCAGTATTTTTGTCTGTCAAATCAATTTCCAGTGAAGTGCGTATAACGTTGTCTCGGTAAGAAGGCAAAGAAACTCCAGCCGTTACATTTGTTCTTTGGCTGCTGAGGGTCCACAAGAATCAACATTCTGTTCTGTAACACCCGAATTAACTACAACTGGGCAGAACCCAAATCGAACTTGAATCCACCTTGATCAGATTCCAATTGATTAACCATCAGTTCAGCCTGAGGGCATTTGTCTCATTTATCACTTCGGTATCAATATATCTCAATATCTTTCGCAACTCCCAGCCCTGGAATTGCACCAAGTCTCTCTTGCACTTAAACAGGCAAAAGCAATTAGATTGAGCCAATTTAAGATCCCTGCAAGTATGTTGTTTTTGTATGTCATGGCTATTTGGCTCTCTCTTACTGTGTCTCAGGTGGTGTATCAGGTCACCGCCTGGTTGCCCATTAAAAATGAAACACGGGTTCTTAATTACCGACTGGCACTTTTGGCAATCATACCGGCACTCGTGTGTCGCTGCCCTCCGTCACTCTCTCCATCTCTCTTTGGCTCCCCTCGTTTTCAATTGGCCTCTTTATCTCCCGGTCTATCTTGCTTGCTCAAGCTCCCCTCCTCCGCATCCCTTCATTTCTCTGGGTTGACTGCAATAACACACTGGACCTGCAGTTTATGTTTGCTCCTCTCGCCCCAAGTCCAACCCAGCCACAATTACTTCCTGTGGTTCACGGTAGTGGGTCACTGCCATCTGCCAAAGGTATTTACAGCTGAAATTACACACACGGTGTTTTCATACCAGTTCCATTATCCTTCATTTCATCCGGAGGGTTTGTTGAAGGTAGGCCTAATTATAAACCCATGCATCAAGTGAGAATGGATGACAGGCCGCCTAGTGCACAAACACAGTTACTTTAGCCCACAAACTTTTGTTTTGTTGGGATTCTGCGCAACATACACAATGTAGCCCATAACTTCTTCTCATTTCAAAAATCCTTATTTTTACACACCATTAGGAGATGTGTGTGAAGTTTAAATAAAAAGTCCTGAAGCTTCAGATTGTGCAAAAAGGTGTACATGGTGTGAATACTTTTGTAAAAGCACTGTACAGTAATGATGATCAATGGCTGACATGCTACAAGACATACTTTACCTCAAACATGTTGTGTAGACCAAATAATCATCATAACTAGCGTCATAAGGAGATAGAGTATTTCATGCGTGAGCGGTGTGTCAGCCTTTCAAGGTTCGCCAGCAGATAAAAAAAGGAGCTGTGGTTAAAAACAGATAGCTGCTGAAAAAGGACAAACATTTTGTTAGGATGGGAGGGAAATGAAAATTAAATCCAAGAGGTCATTCACTGTTGACACGACTGGCGCGGTGCTGTTTTTATTGGCTTCGGGTGCCTGTGAGACAGGCAGCACATGTGTTTTGCCTCAAGCGTCCAGGAAATAGGCTGGTTCGAGATTCGGCCACAGCTCCCTGTAAACCTGTGGCTAGTTTACATTGTTCAGTTTTGATGAATTTGCCCAAACTCTCCTGGTCGTCACAGCTGGATGTCAGTCTGAGGGAAATTTTGTGACCTGTAAGAAGTGCTTTGGCACCTGGCAAACATAAAACGGCGTGGTGCTTATAAGTAATGAAAGCTGTACATAAAAAAAGATAAAAATGCTGGCCTGTCTATGAAAGGAAATGGCATCAGGTCCAAGTGAAAAAGTAAAAGTTTCAGAATCTGTGGCTTTTTATTTTTAACAGAAATGTAATCAGATAGAGTTACAATGTTTCAATTTGTCCAGATGTGCTTGTGTTTTGGTCTGTGTCGTTGCTTAAATGGCCGGCGTGTGAGCAGTGCAAACACTTCTGGTGGGAAGAAGGACAAGAAATTTAAAATAGAAACTCACAAACTGCAAAAAGGACCATTACATGTTGAGTTGTCAGCAGCTATGTGCAAAATAACACAGTAATTGTTAAACCAGTCTGTTAATCTTTGGACTCTGTGCATTTGAACATCCTTAGGGCAGCAAAACTCCTGTTGCCAGGTCTCATTCTGCCTGGCAGAATAAGATTTTTTTTATGACTTGAGTGTGACATTTTCTAAATTGTCTCTTACCGTTAATATTCAAGAGAAAGACTGAAAGAATAAAATTGGTCATGACAACCTGACAGTTGCATGTGAATTCATAGGGCTTGCCAAGCCACATAATTTAGCCTTTTCCTTTATTTCTAATCTTAGTTCCACATCCTCAGACATTCACATAAAATCTCAAATCGAAATAAAGTGTCTTTTTATGTTATTCCTTTATCTAAAAGAGCAAGAAGAGAAGGATCAAAGGTTGCTTTGCAGTTGATCGAGGCTGCAGATTCTAATCCAAAGCCTTTGGCAATCTCTGCGTGAACCCTATTTCTGGTCTGCAAACAAATTAGCTTTTTTTTCACTTTTATTCTGTTCTCTCTTGCTCTCCCTCCGGAGAAAGTAAGTGAGGAAATTCAGGTGAATAAAATCTGTTAGTTCATTTCTCCCCCCCCCCCTTCTTGTTAGGTTATTTTTCCTTTTTCCCAAACTCAATTTTCCCTCATTGTGCTCCACCTCAAGTAATTTTCTTTCATTGCAAGTTACTGGCATTTCATTAGGTGGCATTTTTTAAATTTGTTTCATTAAAAATTGGTCTTTCTTATAAAGCGATGTCACTCAGATTGAATCTGGTCATAGAAAAAAAGCCCAATTTTTCTGCTTGGACAAGCTGGAAGATTTGTTAGAACACACCTCACACTTAACAAATGTTTTGGAGAAATACAGTACAATCAAACAAAAACAAACAAAATGTTTCCGTGTCATCACAACTCTTTTTTTTTTCAGTGTTTTTACACCTATAGTGATCGGTTTTTCATACTGGCCTCCGCTTCTATTATACAACAAATGTTTGACTAGCCAAGTGAAATCTGCATGAATATTTATACCAATTCATTTGTCGAGTGTTGATTGTAATTACATGGAAACATGATTTATTGCCAAGATTGCCGTGTTAGCCAGCCAGCCAGAGAAACAGAACTGGGGAGAAATAGATAAATAAATAAAAATTTTACACACACACATAGAGCAAAAAAAAAAAATAATAATAGTAATTTCCACTGGACTGAGGCAAAAAATTATTAACAAGCTCACACAATATTAGCTTAGCTGAGTACTTTTACAGTAAGTATCCCAAGGTAGTAAAATATAGTAAAATATGTAGATATAGGAACAATTGATGTTCCTATATCTATTTATAGTAACTACATGTAGAAGAAGACCGTGGTTTGATCTTTTCATACCAGCCTCCATGTCACCATGCAAGTGGGGGCTCGCCATAGCAACAGCCGACTTGTGGCAGCTGAAGAGCTTAGCCTACCACAGACATTAAATCTAACAAAAGTAATAAAGAAAACACAGATATGATGTATGCTGAAATGGTTACAGAGGAAAGAGATAGTAGACATCAGTCCGGGAATGTCTTCTCATTCCTGTTTATATTGAAGCAAGTGTTTGCACCGCGGAAAAGCTATCTGCTACATGAAGTTGGAAAACTATCAAAGAACTTCCATGTGTCATGCCCTTCGAATGCTGGATGTCCATGTACATCTGTTTTTGGTTGATTCAGATCAGCTGCAACCTGTGCAAGTGTTCAGATTTTGTTTTTGTTGACAGCCAAGCTAGAGTTGGCACTGCATGACAGCTAGGTCCCACAGAAACCTAGAAAAGCTAGAAAAAAACGTAAGGTGCACCTGTTTAAGATTATTCTTATGGGTCATTCTTTACATTTAGATTGGCAAGAAAAATACCTGGACAGGTAGGGTTTCTCGTGATTTGATCAGCTCTCAACAACTTTTTAACAACATTTACAGATCAATAGATGCCTTTATTTACATGCCTTTTCACCTTTTACCAATGTTTTCAGATCAGTTACACAGAAGACAATTTTCTGTGTTTTTCCAACTAGAGTTCTCTCCAGGTAACTGAGGAATGTATGCCACCAGTGTTTTACTTGTGTGGCCACACAGGGATATACTGCTTTCTGCCAATTATATCATGAGGTCTTTGGGTCAAACTTTATGTTTCAGGCCCCCTTTAAGAGAGTCCCATCAAACATACCTCTACCTGTAAAATCTAGTGAACAGCAAAGAAAACCTATCTACCGTGTACCAATTTAAATTGCAATCACTTGAGGCTAACAGTTTCATCTTCTTCAGGTGAGCGAATTAAGGGAACAAATGTGCAATGGTGCTGGGGAGAGCATTTTTGAGTAATGAGCCTCTGCCCCATGTAATACTCTCATGATTGAACAAGGAAACACAGATGACGGTGGGAAGAGAAGGATTGCGAGCGGAAGGATCTGCAGTCCAGCAAGGTGAATGCACATTTGTGGCAGCAGAGGCGAGCTCTGACAGTGTTTGTATCTAATTAATGAATGGCAGTAACAATTTGTTATGCCATTTACTGTTATAATGACCAAACCGGTTCTTTCATTCCTCACTTCATGCTTATTCTCCAGCTATCATTCCTCCGTGCCATTGCCTTTGTGCTGCTTCTGACAGGGAATGAGAGACATAGGAAGAAAACTAAGCAGGCTGAGACAGTGAGAAACAGGCCTCGGTCTTGATGATATGTCCTTAGTGCCTAACAGCGGATGTTGTTCAGTGATGTGCTCAAGCAGAATGCATGTAATGACAGCTTGAACCTACCTCTTACCTAGTTGCACCTTTTGTGTGGTAACGTGGCAACAAGTGGCTCTGCCTGTTTGTATGCGTCCGGGGTTAGCCTTGTAGTTTCGCTTTCTGGTTTCAAGTCAGGTCTTTCAGTGGGAAAATTAGTTTGATAAAAACACTGAGATCATTAGCCTCCATGTCTTCTCGGTTGCCTAGGTTTGATGGTATAGTTTTGGAGAAAAAAAGTTTATTGCTAAGGTTTTTGGCTAAAAGTCAGCTGTCTTAGTCGATTCCTGTGGAAATCAGGACATTTGTTATTATTTTTAGGTCAGCTTATCTGTACTTTTAATCATTAATGACCTCCCATTAAAATCTAGCCCATACATTTTTTGCGCCTCTTTTGACCCCTGTTTTTCCTAGATTCCTGGCATCCCCTCCTGAAAGCCCATGTCTGATTTTCAGCGGCCCCAACTCCCAAAAATCACATCTCACTAAAAAGACAAACACAGTTAAAACAGTCCCTTTTATAGTGACCCCCGGACGTTTGGTTTCTCTTGTAGCCGTTTCGTCGAGTGACCTTCTCGGTGGTGAGCCAGCCCCAGGACCCTCACCAGCAGGGATCGCTGCAGAGCTGCTACGACAGCGGCCTGGATGAATCCGAGACACCCAGCAGCAAGAGTTCTTCGGGCCCCCGGCTGGGTGCCCTCCCCCTGCCCGAGGACAGCTACGAGAGGACAACGCCGGATGGCAGTGTCGGTGAGGCAGAGCACATGGAAAATGGTAGGGGCAAACACTGAAAGGAGGTTAAGAACCCGCTAAGTCATAGGAAGCACACACGCACATACTGGCTACAGGTTTCCCATAGGGCGTTGGATGGTAGTCAGCACCATAAACAGACAGAAATGTCTCTAATTCACGTTTATCGTTGCATCAGGTGAGGTGCGCTTTTTGGCGTTGGGATCTAGCAGCAGAGGACGTAGCAGTTGTTTTTTTTCTTTTCTTTTATTGAGAAACATCAGACTTGTCTGATCAAAGGAGCAACATAAGTCGTCCTGTATTAAACTAACCGCTGTTCTCGTCATTTTTGATCCTTTTATCCTATTGTAAATTATCCAGCGCTGCATCATGAAGAATTTACAATTCCCATTTAAGTCCCTTTCTCATGTAGATGAGCTTTTCTATAAGATATCTCCATCTTGCCCTGCGTTCTTTAAGGAAAGCGGAAAAGGGGCACAGCAGGGAGCCAGAACTCATCCGGAATTGTTTAGAAGCTATACAGACAACTGGCGCACTGATTCGCAATGCGTGTTTGGCTCGCAGCTCTTCTAAAAGCATTCAGTTTGCCCTAGTTGAGAGAAAGATATCCATAGATGCATATGTGTGTTCATATGGGTGTGTATGTGTGAGTGGTTGTGCAGTAAGCGATGAGGGTAATGGTCCCATTCATAGTGGAGGAGTCTGAGGCGACTCTTAACAAGGAGTAGCTGTCTTGAGAGTGCTAAGCCTAAGTGCAGAGGCTTTTCCACCAGAGCTTAGCGAGTGATATTCAAATGGCTTAAAGATTCATATCCTCCCTTGCAAAAGATTGAGATGTCACACTTGTAATGGCAGATCTGCGTGGTTGTCACAAGTCAAACATATTCTCAAAAAAGATTGCTTTACCCTTAGGGAATAACTGAGTGACTCATTGGCCAGGAACTTGGAAGACACTGACCCTATGCTCAAGATTTGGCTTTGATGGGTACTTGTGGATGCTATTTATTTATTTGGGGGGTTATTTTTCAAGTGGTATGTAAAATTTCAAGTCTATAGTAGACTTGGAAATATGAAAAGCACGTTTTATTATAGCTATCCTTTTAAGTGACTCAACTGAGACAGCCACTAGCAATGGCAAGACTGTCAGATTGCAACCAGGATCAGCCTGTCAGTCAAATCTGCTCTCAGAATTAAAATAGCATAAACTGGAAAACAAACAGATCCAAAAATAGTATACTGTATGCATATTAGGCTTGCACATTGTATATACAAAGTAAAGTCTAATGGCATAAATATCTCCTAAAGTTGAAGTCACAGCACCTTCCTAAAGTATTCACCCTCCTTGAATACTTATACATTTTATCACACAACAACCACAAACCTCAGTGTGTTTTTTTTTTTTTTTTAGAATGTTAGGTGATAGGCCAACACAAAAAGCATCAGGTAATTGTAAAACCTTGCCTTAAACCATGTCAGATTTGGACTTCCACCTAAAGTTTTAGGTCTGGTAAACAATCAGTCCAGAGTCCTATGACAACCCTGAAGGAGATGCAAATAGCCACAGCTCAGGAGGGATCTCTGTTGGCAAGACATTTGTTTGTCTTGCTCTACATAATACCATCAAGAGTACCATCCCCATCGTGACACATGGTGGTGATGGTGGCAGCATCATGCCACCATTTTTCTTTCCAGCTGGGTAGATTTCATGGGAAGTTGGATGGAGTTAAATACAGAGGAAAACAGGAAGAAAATCTGCGAGATGAAGGAAAAGACTTGAGAATGGGCAAGAGGATAGTCTTGCAGTAACAACATCACACATAAACACACAGCTGGTAAAATGGTCCAGTCAAAGCGCAAACCTAAGTCTGGATAATCTTCAAAGTTATGGATTAATTTGTGATGGTTTGTTACACAAAATACACTGAAGTTCATAGTTGCATTGTGACAAATTGTGAGAAAGGTCAAAGGATAGGAATACTTTTGCAAGTGTGTGTATGTAATGAAAAAAAAAAAAAAAATCCCCACTATTTTTTGCTTTTGCTCACCAGACATATACCACAATGTCATTTTCAAAAACTTTTGAGGGAAACAGTGAAGAATACTGAAGAAGCAGATGAGATTTGCTGGAGAAAATAATTTAGGTCAGTTTGAGAATCTGCTCTCCATCCAAGAGAAACAGCATTCTCCACTGGAGCTCGGTATCTGCAGGGAGATCAGCTCAAACTGCTCCCTCCATGTAGGTCCTTGCGCCTGCAGATGTTAAACGGTAGAAGTTTGTTTGGAAGTCATGGACGGTATGTATTTTTTTTCCAGAAAGCAATGTTATCTGGAATCTGGTAGCCAGCAGGGTGGCTTTTTAGCCCGGCTATAAATATTTTCAAAAATCATGAATTGTGGTAATAAAGTCTCTGTGTTCACCAAGAAAGCGTACGCTTCATCTCAGAAAAATGCAATCATTGGAGATTAGGGCAAATATTGGCAAATTGCTACAGCCTCACACACAAAGCTAACTGTACTCATTAGCGCTCCCCTACATGTGCTGTAGTCAGAGTTCACACAGCGCTGCTTTGCTCTGTGTGAGGCCTCCTTTATGAAATTAAAAAACTATGGGGAAACGAAGTAGAACAAAAGTTAGCAGATAGCTTGCTGTGGTGCTTATTGCTAACACAGGGATCATTAGTGACACAGAAATGTAAGAGCCAGTTCCAGCTGTAACTGTTTTTAGAGGATGGTGAAATGCGTCTGTGTTGGCTTGATCTGTAGTGCGTTCTCTTTTTTCTTCTTTGCGTCAATCTCAAACCTTTAAAACTTTTTAGCCGTCACAGAAGTTGAATCAAATAGGTGTTCTTTTTTTGTTGTTGTTGTTGTTGTTTTTCTGCTTCAATAAGTTTGACGGCCGTTGCTTTGCATGCAGACAAAGGCGAAGGTCCCTTTCCTTTTTTTTTTTTTTTTTTTGCCTTTTTCTGCCTCCGACTTGCTTCCTGTTGACTGATGTTCAGAGAGTGTCCTCGAACAGTCGCCCTCCAGTGCAGCTGCACATAAATGCTCGCTCGCGAGTATCCACCTTTGCCTTTTCGCTTCCTGGGGGACGAACACACACAAAGACAACATAGGCATACTGTTTGCCTCCCCCCCTCCTGATCCGTCTATTCTTTCAACCTTTTCACAAACGCACCCAGGGAGTGTTCTTTTTTTTTTTTTTCTTTTTCTCCTTACCGCATTTACCAAGGTCAGGCTGAAAACGTATAATTGCGTCTGTTAATAAAATCCAAACCTTTGATTTTAGGACTTACTTTGTTTGCTTTAGAAATGTTGCAGAGATAAGGAAAATAGATTTTATTTCAGTAGGTATAAAAGGGAGTCAAAAGCCGTAACTCATACTGTTAGTATATCTGCTGACCAAATATTTTTAGTGTAGTAACACAAAATGTACACATGCTCATCTCAATAAAGTAGCTTAGAGTTGTACATCTCATATCACTACATGGATAGTATTACATTTCAGATATTTTTTTCCCGGGTAATTTTGATGACAATGCAGATAACGTGTGCTCAATACACAATGAGTTTCCTGATGTGACCTTTGTTGTCAATCGTTTTAATTAAATGAGCTTTGCTACATACTTAAGAATTTCCATTTCCATGTGCATGTCTTTGTGACAGTTTTTCCTTTCGCTCAACTTTCCATTGACATGCTTTGAAGCGTCATTTTTGAATAACCAGCCTCTGTACTGAGAGTTTGTGGCTCAAACCTTGTGGACTGTGTCAATGTCTACTAGACAACTGCCGTGCCGTCAGTCTTCTCCATTTCCAGCTTAAATAAGTGGTCAGAATATGCATTTCTGTGTGTTTACTTTAACTTTTTTAAATTGGATTACTGAAATAAATGTTTCTAATTCTAATTGATTGAGGTGCACCTGCATGTTTTGTGTTGCTCCTGTCTTCCATATGTTCCTCAGTGATGGTATATTTATTGAAGTCTTGATTTTATTTAATATACAAAATCAAGACTTCAAGACTATATATATATATATATATATATTTATTTATTTATTTATTTTTTTGTTGCACAGCTGGTTCCCCTCACTTATTCATAAGCTCACCCCAGAGCTCATCAGATATTCATAAACGCTGAGCGTTTGGAGTCAAACACCTCGATTAGGACGTTCTGGAAGTCAAAGAGCCCTTCCAGATGTACACCGTTATCGACGGGTCAAAGGCTCCTGCTCTGTTATTGATCTTTGCATCGCCGCGGGGGCGGGGTGCAGGGCTGGGCGGTGGAGTTTTCAATTTCTACCGTGTTAGTTCAAGCACACCTCAAAAATAACACACCGCCACGTCGCTCTTTCATGATGAGTGAGGCGTGTGAAGCGCTTCCATGCGCGAAGCGTGCGTGAAAACCGAGCTGCTCCTGGCACTGAAGATGTAATATAATTTCTCAGCACATCAGTGCAGATATGCGGTGTGCGCTATGACAGTTGCCGTAGGTCACACTGTCAAGGATTCTTTGCATTTGATCCATAGCATGCATCATTACATTGTGGGCTGCTTCTCTTGCTGCATAGAAAAAATGAAAATGCATATCGGTGTAACCTTCTACTTTGGGTTCAAATGCTTGTGCTCAAACCTGAGTTAATATGGCAGTGTTTGCTGGGCTGCCACTGGCTATGCCAAGATGAGCAAAGCTAATGCATCCCGTGTGGACATGTGCAAATCAGTTTCTTATTGAACTTCAGCCTAAGAAGGAAAACTTTCTTGAAAAATGTACTGCCCAGGTTATTTGCGGCTCCTTCTGAGGACAGTGTGGGGTGTACAGGTTGGTGTGAGCTTCTCTCAGTATTATAACGTGGAGTGCCACAGTTTCATAATGTTTAAGCCTTACAACATAAAAGCCTAAGTATTTAGGCTTTTATGTTGTACAACATAAAAGCAAAACGTAAGTCTACTCTTAGTAAGATGTTATCACATACAAAACTAGTCCAATCAAAACTGGTAATACTGGAAACCAGCCATTCAATTAATTCACTTAATTTGCACGTTACCTAATCATGCTTATTCCCGATCTTGCTTCACGGAACTTCTAAGACAAATGGATGGTATAAATATTGTAGCCTCTAAAAGACTGATGGCATGCCTTGCTGGTTGCTAATCTTAGGATGCCTCCCACATCTCTGCACTGCTACCCCTCTGCACACATACACACACGGACGCACACACACACAAGACACACTCTATCTCCTTCCCACCTCTCCTGCTGAGAAAACTTGGGGTACCACAGGTGGATTACCAACAACATCATTTAGTGCTGCTGGCTAGCCAGTTCAGCAGAGTAGGACAGAGAAGTGGCACATCACAGCAGTTATCATCCCGGCAGTCGAGCACTAAGCATTTTTTTTTTTTCCGACATACTTGCTGGAAACTGAGAGTGGAATGAACTCGCTAAAAAGAAAAAAAAAAACATACATGTGAGGCAAGAACACACATGCTCCGTCACCTGGAAACAAATTAGCTCTCGCTGTCGTTCGCACCCTTCATTCGGCACAACAAGGCACTCAATCATGTCGCAACTCCTTCAAGCACCTCGCTAGATTACTACATTGTTGTTGTTCCTCTGTTTCCAAAGCCGCGGCCGCTGGAAGGCTGCTTAGTCTGGTTAATAATGCACGTGCGTGTGCTGCGTGTTTGTGTGCAAGTCTGTTCATTAGGCAGGCCCAATTGTAGGGCCAGATGGCAAAGAGAGTCTGTTTAATTAAAACCATTCATATTTCAAGAGCGGAGCGGCAGCGAACGCTGGTCTTAGGTCTGATTTCCCTCAAGTTTGGTGCAGGGATGAGGGACCTGTTGGTATGCCATCGCCCCTCAAACGGAGAGAAGCGGTGTAGCGAGAAATCACCCAGCGGAAGACACAAACGCGCGCGCCATCAATCGGTATGTTGCACACAACTCCGCTCACCCGTCGCCTTCCCCAAGGTTACATCCCGTGGCTGCGTCTAGGAGTAAAACACTATATTGTTAATCGAGAAATTAAAAGTGGAGCAGGAATGAACGAGCTGATAATCCGCTTGGTGCGCTGTGAAAGGTTCGGAGGCTCGTGCATTTTGCAGCAGGACTTGCATTCTGTGCGTGTGCCTGCAGTCATGGTTTGTGTCTCTCATTCATTTCCATCTGTCCCCTTAGCCCTCACCCTTTATTTCTCTTTGTGATATCCTTCGGCAAGGCAACAGCAAGGGAGATAGAAATAACAAGAAAACCTGGAGAGATGATGTGAG
This sequence comes from Brachyrhaphis roseni, assembly GCA_903066815.1. Taxonomy (NCBI): domain Eukaryota; kingdom Metazoa; phylum Chordata; class Actinopteri; order Cyprinodontiformes; family Poeciliidae; genus Brachyrhaphis; species Brachyrhaphis roseni. Next base: position 70,955 of record CAEFZY010009426.1, on the reverse strand, counting down.
AGAAAGCACTAGGGGGAACGTAAAAAGGGAAGCTAAGGGAAGAAAAAAAAGAGTGAAAGGGAACACACTGCACAGGAACCCAGGAAATGGATTGAAAGATAGGAGGCTGGGAAGAGACCAGGAGATAGAGAGGACATTAATAGAAAAAGGAGTGAAATAGAGAATGGGATGCAAGGGGGAAAAAAAAAAAAAAACCTGAGGTATGGAGGTTACATGAGCGGAGAAGTTGCCAGCAGGGAGTGGTGGTTGACACAGGAGTGATTGATCACTGCTCAGCCGGAGCAGGCAGGTATTCAAATTATCCCCCAGTGTCACATCCACGGTCTCATCTTCCTCTCAGTCTCCCCACACGGGCACTGTGAAGTCCCATCATTGCAATCTTAACCCCGTAGCATGGCACATTTGCAGAATGAAGCCGGAGAAAAGCACCGCGGCATTATTTATGCTTCCATTAAAGTGTAACACAAGCTACCTTCTCATTTACCTCACCCTGGTACGTTGTGGCATTCGGGGGTCTAGAGAGGGGCTCTCTGATGACTTCAACACAACATGCAAGAGGAAAGAGAATGAATCTTGGTTTGATTTGCCAGAGGAAAACACATGAACAGAATGCTCTGCCTGCTTTTGAAGTCACACAGTTGTTTAACCTTCCACCAACCTTGAAACTTGGGAACACAACAGAGCCATGGATCTGCTTGGATGTTTAGACTATTCGAACGTCTATTTTTGAGCTTTTCTGTTCATGTCATAAATATATATACTTTTTTTGTGTACCTTTTTTTTATCCAATCAGCTAAACTGACTTTCCAAACAAATTTTAAAAAAGCTGTGGGTTTAGATGAAAGAAACACATTTTGTGTTTCGTTCCTTTGAATCTATATCTTGTTGAGCCATGTTTATCTGCAGTTGTAGTCCCATGCATCATCATTTCCCATGATGATGCATGGGAAATGCTGTGTTCAAAGTGGCATGCTATCTTGGTTTTACACCAAAAATTGTGCTTTGCATAGACATGAAAGTGAAATTCTTCATATCAATTTTCATATCGCCATAGTTTTCCTCCTGAAATATTTGCTTTGCTCCATGGTCTTTATAATGCTGTGTGTTCAACAATGTTGTCTTTCTAACCTCTGAGGCCCTCACTGAACAACTGTATTCATACTGACATTAAATTGCACAGGCAAACTATTTAGAAAATTTCTAAAGGGAATTATTTGCACTACGTTGCATATAGGAATATCACAAGTAATAGTAAAGTGGGCTATTATTTGTAAGAAATATTGATAATCATGTTCTGCTTGAAAATAAAAAAAAACAGATTGCTTTGCGTTGGTCTATTATGTAAAATCATAATAAAACACATACACTTTAGTAATTGCTAAGTTTCACATTGGGAGAAAATAGTCAAACCCACAGAGATAAAAGTTGGTCATTCCATTTATTTCCTCAATAAAACCCTATTTTGCACTCATTTATAGGTTTGTAGTAATCTTTTGGAAGTCTCTCCAAGAGGTCTATATGCTTTAATGTTCAAAAGGGGTTTATTTTTATCGTGCTGCATAGCGACTCCACCTCTTGCCACCTGCTGTCTGAAACGCTCCATTTAAGCTTCTGTCTCTTTAAGGACACCTGACAGAGATTATAAAAGCCATCAAGCTGCTTTGCAAACGCCGACTGTGAGAAAAGCATTACATCAACACAATCGTTTTATGGGATCTGTGCAAAAAGTAAATGTTGGTTCTGCTGCTACGAAGCAGCCATATTGTTTTAGAAAATAGATTCTTTTTGTTGTTGTTTTGTCGGGGGTGGGGAGGTTTCAACAAAGGTTTACAGTGGCATTTCTGTGTGGATGCTCAAACGAGCATTTCGTACCGGAGTGGATTTCCAGGGCACTGTAGAGACATGACTGTGTTTTCGATGAGGGTCTGCAGTCATTCACACAGGCATGTGTGTTTTTTGAGCCTTCTTTTTTGGTGCAACGAAGCGGCAACTTGCAATTTGGCTCGTTTCCAAATGACGCGGGCATGGGTTCGATAAACCAAATGAAATCTTTTAGTTTTTTTTTTCTTTTTGCTGTGACTAAAATTTAGTGCACCCAAGCTTTTTTCTTCTCGCCACTCGCTATTTAGCAACGCTATGCTTGTCAGGTGTAGTGCTAGTGTCTGAACCAGTGGGGTGGTCTTCGTTGAAGTCAATTAAACACCTCCGAGGTTATTCAGCCAAAGCCTCCCCACTGTCCCAACCCGCCTTCCGTCCCTGTCCCCCTCTCAGCTTTTTTTTTTTTTTTCCTCTCCAGACCTCTCCCTCTTTCGCTGACTTCCTCTCTGGAATCTTCCTGGTTGTCATTAAGTTTCTTCTCTTTTGCTACAAAATCCATTTAGGATTCCGTGCATGACCAGGACATGGAGTGGTGGGGAGGAGGGAGTCACATTTGCTTGAGCATGTTGGAACATCAGGTGTGCAGCACGGGGACGCAGCGGGTGCCCGTGTCTCTCCCTGTGTGTGGTCTATTGCATGGGAAAGGAATGCCAATAATCCTTTTTTTTTTTCTCACAAGCCGCATGGACGTATTTGTTTATCGGAACGTGGGCCAAGCCTCCTTAATTTTTTATGTTTTTTTTATTTTTTAAAGGAAGGCATGTGTACGTGTGTGCATATATACCCCGTGTGGTGACTTTGCACCACATACGTGTCTGTACAATGAAGGTTTTTGCCCTTTTGTTTTACTGTTGTTTTTCTCACTACAGGGAATTTAAAATCACTAACAGAATTCAGGAAACAAAATAAAATAAAACACATTCAGGTGTAGACATGCTCTACAGGCCAATGCCAAGCCACGTCCGCTCATATATTCATTCATGCATTTGCCAAACATACCGCACTTTATGTGCAAACATTGTCTCTCTCTGCCCCTTCTTTGTATCTCTCTCTCTCTTGCACACACACACACACACACACCCACACACATTTGGCCAGAGCACCCTGCTGGAACAAATTTTCCTCTCACTTTTGAAAACTTGTACACGAGTCTGCCCTGATCATAAAACACGGAACATTTACATGACCTACAGAACTTTCCAAATGCTATAAAGCAAACAGAGCTGAGCTAGCTGGCGCTAGATCTGACCGATGCACATTAATGTGGCTTTATTTTAGTCTACATTTATCAGGTTTTGTAAAAGAAAAAAAAAAAAGCCTTGTACTTGTGGATGTGAGCATGAGTTTGAGTGCCTTTATGACCTTTATTAAAGTTGAAGTTGTAAATCGTATCCGTGTGTCTGTGAATATGTACGAGCCGACTTGTTCATGTTATAGCTTCTTCTGTTCTTCTCTGATACATAATGTTTTCCTGGCTTTCTGCAAGTCCAACTTTGACCTTTTCCACCATCTACAACTTTCATGGTTAAGAATTTTCCTGTAACATAGTTGAAAAAAGCCTCCCCACACACACATACTTACACAAATACAAATGTCTAACATATTTACATCCTTTTTTTTTACATTTTTATTGTGGATTATCCCACATGTCCCTGTTTACAGAACAGCTTGCACACCCTATCTCCATCAGACTGTAGACTGGCATTCCTTCTGGGGAACTGGATAGTTATTTATATATTTTTTTCAGAAAACCCTTTACTTTGCCAACAGCGTCGGCTGCTACTGCTAATTGACAGCAATTACGTGGCATTATTTGGGAATTTGACATCATGTTTTTCTTTAATCGGACCGGTTTGATGACTCAAAGACACAGCTAAGCGCTGTAAAACTGTCAAAACACAGGCAACCAAATGCTGCCGGCTTCATGTGAAAAGCTAATGACTTGTGTGTGTGCGTGTGTGTGTGTTTGCGTTTTTAAGTGAAAGAATATCCTTAGTGTGTCTTTTGGAGTATATAACAGAAGTAGCACTCAACATTCCTCTGCTACAGGCAGAGTACACCTAATTTTCACCTGATAATGGACAAAATAGATGAATATAAGAGGAAAGAAGATGCGTAAATTATAAACAACAATTAAAATAGGTTAAACGGTCATAAAATTGGCAACCTAAAATTTTGAATGCATTTAATTTAAAACAGTTATCCAAACTAAAATGGCCCCATTTGAAAAATGAATCATCTCCAAACTGGTTATGCCTGCCTTGGCGATTACAACTGCTATAAATTATTGTAGTAACTGGCAATGCTAAGGATCTTTCCCCCTACTTCTCAGCAGAAGTGTTTAAATTCAATCAAACTGAAGGGCTTTAAAACATTTTGTCATTACATTTCAGTCAGATTTCTTGGATTTGACTAAGCCACTCCAAGCATCTTTTGTAAGCTAGACATTGGTGGACTTGCAGGTGTGCCTCAGATCGTTGTTCTGTTACATACCCAGAGTGTCCTTAACTCTAAGGTTACTCAACTAGTGGCCAGGCATCCTACCGTCAGGCCTGAGTATTCAATAAATTACAGTAAACCACTCAGATCTTGAAGCAGCAAAATATATGGCTCCACATGTGACTGTGGGCTCCGTTTCTGACATGCTTTGTTTTACGCGGGAGGCAACTGGAGGTAACACCTTTCAAAAACACAATTTTGTTTATTCAGCCCACATACAGATTAACCTTCTTGGAAATCACCAGGATGTTTTTTGTTTTACAAATTGGTAAACGAGCTCTTGTGTTCTTTTTTAGTTCGCAGTGGTTTTTGCATAGGAAATCTCCCATGAATGCAATTTCCGCCCAGACTTTGTGTTAGCAGAGAAGAACCAACACCCATACTCTACAAATGAGAAGCGACCTGTTGTGCTTTAGTCACAGCTCTGTGTTTTTTTATGACCTGTTACGCTGGTTGTCACTGGGGTTTTTGGAGTAATTTTATTGCGCAGGCCACTTCTACGGAGGTTTATAAACATTGTTTCACGTTTCTTCATTTCCTGATAATGACTCTGTGGTTCACTAGAGTCCCAGTGGCTTAGAAATGGTTAAGTAATTAATTATTTATCAACATGGGTGATAAATGTTTTACAAGGGCCCAGACTGATTTAGACATATTTTTTCCTTAATAAATTCAATCATTAAAAAAAAAAGAATAAAAAATCTGATTAGCTAAATTTACCTTTGACAATAGAATTGCTATGACAATCTTAAAACATTTAGCAAAACAAAAGAAATATAAAGGGAGATTGTCAGGACTCTGGGTTTTTGGGTTGGTTTTGCTTTTCATTTTATTTAGCTTCATGTTTTCGTTCACTTTAGTTTAGCCCTTCATGGTCCTTTTGATATTATTATTTGAGGTATTTAGTGTAATTAGAATTGTCTTATTGCTTTCCTTATTTTCAGTCCTACATAGTGTGTCTAGTTAGGTTTAGTCTTTAGTTACCTTAGGTTCTGTCCTTGTTTTTCTGAGTCCATGTCGAGCCTTCTTTAATGACTATAGTTTGGTTCTATTTTATCCTTCTAGTTATTTCTTATTTCAGCCTCGCTGCAGTGTTTCTAGTAATGTTTATTTTTTAATTCCATCACCCTAGGTTCAGTTATTTTTCCATGTCTGAGTGTATATATATCTTTCTTTAGTAATTCTAGTTAGGTTATTTCTTTGTTTAGATCTTCTAGTTTCTCTAGTTCATTGTTCATTGGTCCTTATTGTTAGATCAGCCTTGTTTCAATTTAGATTCGGTTATGGTTTCCCTCATATCTTTCTCTCCTAGTTTATCAGGTTTTCTTTACTCTTAGTGTCTTTTTTATTAGAAGTATTTTTCAGTTCCCCGTTTCCTCCCTTTTGTGTTCCCCAGCAGATCTCCTTAGTTTCCATGTGCCACCTTCTCCCCGCCCCTCAGGCTGTGCCAACTACTCACACCTGCAATTACCGTACTACCTCCCAGTACTTAAGCTCCTCTTTTTCAGTCATAACTCGCCAGTCCGTCTTGTTACCCTGCTTGTCTCTATGCTCGTCATTCCCCTGTGTTCCTTAGAATCTCTTTGTGTCTGTTTTGGATTTGCTTTGGTTTGTTCTTGTGCTTCCCTTGGATGTTCATTTTTTGTAAGTTGGACTCTGATTTTGTTAATTAAATTTTCTAAACTGCACCACTTCTTTGCCTGCTGCTTTTGGTAAAAAGCAGCAGGTTTTTACCTCATGACAGAGACTGCAAATATCATGACAGAGACTGACATGACAGTCATGTCAGTCTCTGTCAAATATGTTGCATGCTGTGCACGCAACATATTTTTTTATCCTTTGGTATTGCAAACATAAACGACAGCTGACCTTGCTTTGTTATGGCTCCAAACACTGTTTGAGTCTCGCACATAAGGAGAAACTTAGCAACGATATTCTCTTTAATCCCTCAGCATTCGCACACTTAAAACTTTGAAATTATTGGCACAAAGCACACAAGATTAGAGAGCCAGAAGGGAGCAATTGGTCCAGAATTACTTCTTCTGATTCCATCATAAGAGTTTAAAAAAAATGCAGATTTACAGTGGGTTAGGATTGATAAAATTTTAATTTAGAATACGGATTAGACAAAAGCCACAATGCAGAACGCAATGGTTATACTCTTTCCAGATTTAAAAAAAAGAGAAGGTTTTACTAGACCCTGCAGTTCAGCATCGAGTACTTTGCTGTAAAACAGTCAGTATTTTAACATTTCTTCTTGAATTTAAGATACTTTATGCAATGTTATCAGCTTTAAATGTTTTAATTATTGTTTTAAAAACTGTAAGAAACAATGTGATGTGACTTTTTAAAATTTGTATTTTCTTCTCATGAGGATTTGGTATTGAAGTCACTGTATTTTTATTTAATTGTTTTTTTGTCACCTGGTCATTTTTAATGACGTTATATTTATGCTTACTGTGTCAACCAAATCTACCCAAGGGTATAAATAAGGTTGATTTCAAGTCTTTTGCTGTGATTCATCAGCATATTAACAGTCCTGTCCCTTCACCAGTTTATCCTGGCTAAAGATTGGCATTTTGTTCCAACTTTCTTCCGTTGCATACTCTGTAGCAATCCATTTATTACCCCGTTTACTAATTGTGTATCGTTTCCCTTTTTTAAGATGCATTTAGGTGCATATCCCAGACAAAACCGCATTCAATAACCACCCAGATTTGAACCTTAAATGTGTTAGTCTCTGAAGGAATTGATTTCCCCTCGTAAAGTTCCTAGATCATAACGAGCATTCGGAAAAGCTGCTGAGTGAAAGTTGGAAGCGGTGTCTTAGTCAGCAGATATGCTATTAATCCTTAATTAAGTGCTCATAGACCGAATATTGGATGGTTAAGAGGTTTGCAGAAAGGGAGATATGCGTGTTTTCTCAAGCGTGAAGGCATGAAATTGCACGTGCAACTCCCCCCCACACACACACACACATGAAAGTGACTCCGGGCAGGGATGCACCTATTCTCAGTGGTCCAAAAAAGGACAACCACAGCCCCACCAGAACCTGTTCCCTCTCCCTTACTCGTCTTGCCTCTCAGCTCTTCACCGCTCTTCGCCTTATAAAAATAGATGAAAGCATGTAACAATGGAGGGAAAGGGGATTATCCTCCTGTGTTCTCCCCTCTCTCTGTCTCCCTCTCTCGCCTTCCGTCTTTGAGGACACTGTTTAATGTGTCTCATATGTTTTGGAGCAGTGGGGAGGGAAGACACGGGAGTAGGAGGTGGGTTAAAGCGACGTACGTGGTGAAGGATTAAAGTATAGACCAAACACAAAGAGGTGAGACTCTCCGGCATGACCCATGGCAGTTGCTTTCACTGTCTCCCTGTGACGCACTCTGTAACCTTTGACTCCACTAGTGCTTGAGGGCTTCATAACAGCATGTGCAGGCATCTCTATGTGCAAAGAGATGTGCAGGAAGCTTAGCACACACACACACACACAAAAAAAAGCTCACTAATACTTTGGCATTAAGATTTTGCAAGTGCACCCACCTGGAGGGGCAATATCTCCCTGAAAAATCTACTTGTGAAGGAATGTTATATTGACTTCCCTTAAGCTGGAATTTTTCAGGCGATTATGCTCAAGGATACAGTGAGTCACCAAGAGTCACACTGTGCATGTATCAAAGAATAAATCTTTGCCCCCTTTCCAAATCCAATACTGCACTTTTTTTTTTTTTTTCAAAATTTAAAAGGAAAAATCATGCTCTGTATTTTTTTCATAAGCCTGAACAATCCTTCTCAGTCACAGAGTGACTTAATGCGCTTTTTGAGAGACCTCTGACTAAGGCCTTTCCATTTATTCTGTCCATTGTAACAGTTTCCCTGGCGACTGCAAGGCATGAAATCCTCGTAGCTGTAGGCATTAGCAGCATGCATGTTTTATGGGACTCTGGTCGATATTGCTTAAGTTTGCTTTTTGCATTGAGAGGCCGAAAAAGAGATGAGATCCGTCGCCATGCATTGTTGACCTATTTAAAACATGGTTTATGGCTGAACCACCCGCAAAATTCATAAAAAAAACCGCAATGGAGCATTTTTATTGTCTGACAGATGCAGGATGTTATTTGTAGAAACTTCTTTGCTGATAAAAAATACATTTTGCTGCTTGATAAAAATCCTTAAAAAGCTTTGGAGCACCTAGTAGAAATAAAATCACAAGTCAAAGCTTAAAGTCAAACTAGAGCAAAGTCAAAAATAAAGCATTATGGTTTAAAAACAGAAAGAAAGAGGAGAACAGGTTTGGTTTGTTGCAGTAATAGTTTTTTGTTTGTTTTTTTCCAACCACAATTGACAGACACAACACAAGGTGTTCTCCTAAAAGGCTGTTTTTGTAATGCTATTAACTGTCTTTGATCCTTAGAAAACCTCCACCGAGCAGTTTTATGAAAAAAAAAACAAAAAAAAACCACACTGACATATTTAAAAAGCTGCTTTGGATCCGCCCCTGAAATACATATGAGCTGAGCACAAACCACCCCAACTTTACATTAATGAAACAATAATTTTGCTTTTGTTGCCTGGTTACAACATTATACAATTAATCATATACAGTAAACTTTATATTTATCTTTGAAGTCGATTATGGAACCGACTCTTATTGTTAGTGATTTATTGGATTTTTCACAATTGTCAGCATAAAGCTAACACTTAGCACTTCACGCTTAGTTGCGATCACGCTAGTTGTGTTGTGATAGATGTTATTTTGCAACTTATAGTTGTGCCTATATGGATAATTATTCTAAAACAAGTTAGACATTTTGCTTTATTTTTGTCTTTATAGTTTCATTTGTTCTTATATAAAAAATATTGAGTTAACAGCCAGAGGCAAACATCTTTTACCTTGTGTAGAAATGTGGTTTATCTGTCAACTAAATTTGATGCATTTTCTTAAGCAGCTATCTTTCTTACAGATATGTCTTACCTTCATGTTAATAGTTCCTTTTTCTTCCTCCTTGAGGGTTTTTTTTTCCCCAATCTTTTTTTTTTTTTTTTTAAGTCTAAAATGAAATGTCACCAATAGAACCCCTATAGCAGAGACGAAAAAAAAATGGGCTTGCTGACAGCTTGGGAATTATTTTGGGGGGAACCACGCACCATTTCACTCTCCTGCTGGGATGAAAATGCGTTTACATCCAGTTATAGAAGTCCTGAGTCAGCTTTGAGCACCAGAACTTGACAGTTTTTTTTCTTTCCTCCTTCGAATGAAAGTTAACTCCACCACATGCCTCCTTGTAATCTCACCTCCCCCACTATGCCTCCAGGTGCGACTTTACCCTCCCTCCTTTCTTTTCACCAGGTCAAAGAATGAGAAACAAGCAAACAGAACAAAAAAAAAAAGATTCCTTCTGCCTCAGAGTGCCACTTGCTGTGGCAGGTGGCCTTTATATCTGCAGTCACCTTACAAAGCTAACACTCTTTAATGACCGCATTGCTGTCGGTGACGATGAGGAAGGCCCAAAGTGGCACCCAAAAGCCTACATTTGAACCACAATAGAAAAAGCGCCCGACAGCCAAACCACATCATCAGCGGACACAATCAAACAGAAGTAACGCGACACCGAGTGCAAACAATTGCGGTAAATGCAGTGTGGATTTGATGAGGGAAGGCCAGGTGAGTTGTTTTTCCCAACCCCCCAATCCCCCGTGCCTCAACCCAGGGGCGTACAAAAGATTAACCCTTTAAACAAAAGCAGTCAGGGCACACCTGTTTTCGTACACTTGTGGCAAAGGGTGTGATTCTTTGTCTCTTCCCTGGCCTTTTTTGTTTGTAATCCTGCCAGGAGACTAATGGCTACCTCGAAGGCTAAAACCACAGCATTTATCTTGTCTGTAGCCCAGGATAACCCTGAGGCAATCACCTTAGCATGGATTGTTGGACTAGTCACAAAAAAAATACGCCTCCACCAGGCACAGGAGTGGATATGTGGTAAAAAAAAAAATAAATAAATGTAATGTTGAAATAGGAAGAGTTGATAAAAGGAAGTTCTTCACAAGCGACACACCTTCCTTATCAGTTTGTGCTGCCATATCGCGTTCATTCATTTTGGCAATTTATTTTTACTTCTTGAATTAAAAAAAAAAAAGAACTTCAACTTTTGTCAAGCGAGCGAGGAGACTGACACGGCGACAAAAGATCGGATGCGCCCCCGCTACCGATGAACCGCCGAAACAGAGCGTCCTAATCCGCCGGTGATGTGCCAGCAAATCCTTTCACAATGCCCGCAAACATGGCACGCACAAAACACAATTCACGAGCGCAAACATCAATACGTATGTGCCGGACCAGATTTAAAAACAGGCATGGGAAAAAAAACACACAAAAAAGCATCTCTCTTCATTTCCCTTCAAGTGAATGCCCTGAGATCAGCTCTTGGCAGCCTTTGCAACGCGCACCGTATTTGGAAGTCTCTGTGAGAGGTGTGTGCTGTTGTGTTTGCAGGGATGCTGCTGGGGAGAAGCTTACCTCGGGCATACCAGCGAAACAGGAGGCATCCTGCATGTGTAGGTATACACGTTGCATGACAAAAAATAAATAAATAAAAAATGTTGGCGATAGAGGAAAAAAAGGAGGATTTGTGTTCAATTTAAACATGTTTAGGGGTTTTTTTTTTTGGTTGCGACGGGCTCCTGAATCCCCCTTCGTTCATGTAAACATGGGCTGCAGAAAGCGGAGGAGAGTTGTTTAGCCTGCCGCCCACGTGCTATGTAATGCTTGAATTTGAAATTCTTCTGGAAGTGACAGATTGAGTTCACACACTGTGCTGGGAAACAAGTTACAGTCATTATCTAGTTATACAGAAGCCGTGGTGATAAACTCAAACTGCTCTTTGGGTAGTTCCTCTCGTTCCGAGACTGTAGCGCACACACACGCAAACACACCCCAGCACACGCTGGAGTCTGTTTGGCCTTTCGTGGCATTTGCGTTAACACATTTCTGAAATGCATCTATAAATATTTAAAGTCAAAAACCCACAATAAAGTCATTTGGCTTATTTTGAGGACGGCATGTGTGGAAAGGGGGGGGAAATATTTAGAGTGGTTTCTGACTCAAAAGGTTGCAGAATGTAATCTGATATATTGCCTTAAGTGATGAGGTCTCTGAAGTTAAACACTAAGCTTTTAAAATAAGAAAACAGTCTGCGAGTCTCTGTGTCCAGACCTCAGCTTAAGGTTTTCACCAGTTATTTTGACCTGTTGGCAGTTTCCACCGCAGGGAATGCAGATGCATCGTTTCAAGATGAAAAAGTACGCTGTAGGGAATTTTTTGAAGTATTGATAACAGTATTTGATAGTAGAGGTATGGGGATGTGAGATATATTGCCAGTATTTTTACTGTATGTTTTATGAAGTAAGGGACATGTTTCACCCTTTTTTTTTATCTTGCTGTGAAAAAGTATTTTTCTCCATATAGATTTCACCTCCATCCGTAGATCCGCATATTGACACTTCCTGCTTATCCTTGTAGGATCAAAGCCCGGGAGTGGGTGTGTGTGTGTGTGTGTGAGATGGGGTAAGTGAGTGTGAGGAGGGATTTCTTCTGTTTATGCTTTCTTGTGAGATATTATAGATTATCAAAAGTGATCAATAGCCTGATTAGATACACAGTGCTGTTTTCAAAAGTTGGTATCATTGCAGAGGGGAAAAAGAGCTGTCCAAAAAAAAATTTGCTTTATGTGAAAATACATTTTTTAAAAATTGATTAACTGTAATTAAATGACGAAATTGAGCTCTTTTTTTTTTTCTTTTTTTTTTTTAGCAAGATCTACTCATGCAATAGATCATCTACACACAACTTTTTTTAACCATCTCGCAGTCTTAGCGCGATGCTATGAAGGACCGACTCCGTACAGGACTGAGCAAAGTGTGGGGTTCAATGGATCCCATCTCTTGCAACTGTGGGAAGGTTAACATGCATATATATCACAAAGCAATACATAATCCATTAAACAAGACAAAGCAAACAAAAAAATACTATAAAATAGGTCCGTCAACTGGAAAGGGCTTAAAAAACAAACTATCCATAAGGTTTTGAGACTCCAGTGACTCCCAATCAGTGCCATTATCTACAAGTGGAGAAAATATGGAACTGTGATGCACCTTTCCAGGATTGGCAAGCCAACTAAAATGACTCAAGAGCTTCTTCATGATTCATCAAAGTCACAAAAGACCACTTTTGTTGTAATCTAAAGCATATTTATAACAAAAGACCAGGTTTTGATAGCTGTTTAGCCTTAATAAAGAAAATCGTCATTTGAAAAACACCTTTTGCGACTACTCTGATCATCATTGTCTGTGTTTATTTGAGGACCTGACACATTTTAGTGTGTCACAAAGCAAAGTAGGGAAAATCGATAAAAGAACAAATACTTTGTAGAATTGCCGTCGGTGGAAATTCTTCTTTCTTACAAAAAAAGCTATGGAGTTGATACGATACGTTTAGTAATTTGCTTTAACTGGCGGCGAGCGGAAAAGCGGGGAAGACATGGAGAGATGAACGATGGCTCCATCACGTCACAAGTTGTGAATCTGAAGTCGAGCCATGGCAGCATAAATCATCTTAATCCCTGAGTGACTGCAGATGGAGCAAGGACACGCATGCATGCATACATCTCACCTTGTTCTGCACTCCCCAAACTGCCGCTGAAATCACTCATCTTTATATGAAAAAATAATAACAATAATAATAATAATAATAATAATAATAAAGCTGCTGCCCCGCTTTAACCACCCACAGGGCTTTGAGTTTAATCTTAATCAAAAGCAGCTGCAGATTATACGCATTAACAACAGATGGATTTTTTTTTTTTTTGCGCCGAAAATTGTGTTTTACAGACATTTCTTGATTGTTTGCACTTTTCTTCCCTCCCACTTCCAGTGATTTTCTGATTATTACTACCCCGGCTTCTGGTGATTTCATTTTGGTCTTACACGCATTATCTGGGCTTAAGACTCGCTGACCAGTTTGGAAAAGAAAAAAGAAAAAAAAAAAAGCCCCTGTTAAAACCTTTCATTAGCATCAAAGTCCTAATCCACCTTAATACAACCATGCAGTAATCCCCCCCTCCACCTCTCCTCTTGAAAAGACCATAGCTGTCGATGCTCATGTGCTCTGGCTGAACTCCGCGTGTGGACAAAGCAATTTGTTTCTAGAGCATCAAGGGAGGGTTGGCATGTTGAGGGCGGGGTGTTGTTAGAGGATGCAGAAGGGTGAAAGACTATAGAGCGGATAAACAGATTTTTTTTTTTGCAAAGGATTGCAAAAATGAAGACGGCATGCTTTTTTTTTTTGGCAGTTTGGAGCTTTGATAGAAATTCCCCAAGTCAGAGTGTTTTGTTCTTTGGCAAAGGTGATAATAGGAAAGCGGGAGACAGAGAGGGCGCGTGTGGGAGTGCACAGACGCCATTGTATCCTCCGCTGGATGTTACGCAACCCCAGGAACAGAGTCTTCCCTTTTTTTTTTTTCTTGCGATGCACGCGTGTGCGCGCGCATCTGTCCGCTCATGCAAGAGATCATTTAAATTTAATCTAATGTACCAATTGTGTGAATAGGGCAAAAAAAAGAGAGAATAATGAGAGAGGGAGAGAAGAAAAAGCATAGTTACCATCCAGATGGCAGTTTTCCTAATGATACGCAATGCTTACACATTTTCTTCTGCACATGCAGACACACAACACGCATAGGAGCTGAAGAAAAAAAGACAAACTGCTAAAGAAATCTGTTGCTGCTGATGAATTGCATTTCTTTTCAATCGCATCGGCAAAACTAATACCAAGAGCAAAGGCAGAATCATTGGAGCAATATGAACATTTCCCACCATTTCAGAGATGAAATCACTTGTTTATATTGGAGTGAAGACTAGGGTCGCAGACTAATGTCTTCTCTGGGAGAAACTGCAAAAAAAATAAGTAAATAAATCAGCAATGCAGTAACTACTGACAAACAAGTTGTTTTAAATCAGGCAAAAAAGGGCAAATGTTCACAACCCACTCAGTGACACCAGAGCAAGATGCGTGTGTGGACTGCAAAGGTCTGTGGGACAGGGGTCTCTTTACTCAACCTGACAGGCGCGGAGCTGTAAAAAATTGCACCATATTTCCTCTCAAGTCTCGTCTGATACTGGGAAGTTATGTTTTTACAGCTGCCTCACTGTCTCCTTTCTCTCCCATTTCCTTTGCCCCCTCCAACTATATACATGTATACGTCTATATTTATGTATTTATGTAGTGTGAGTCCTTGTGCTGGGTGTCGGCATACCGTTTTTCTTCCACTCGTCAGCAAAAACAGCTAAACCAATTTTTTTTTTCTTTTTTCTTTCGAGGAGACGGAAAAGACAGGTGCCCCACCACCACCCCCATTTTCTGCTCCAGATCTGTCCACACCTCATTCAGTGCTCTCGCCGCCGTTGCTTCTCCTCAGTCATCTTGTTGTAATCAGTTTATGCAAAAAAAGAAAAAAGAAAAAAACCTCTCCTCAGATGTGATTCGCAGAGTAATCAGCTTGGCCTCTCACTGAGAAACGTTAGTTCTGGCATTTTGGGGCTCGCTTAATTGAAAATTTGATTCCGCGGCACTCGATGGCCGTTCCCAGCACGCGGAGCTCGGATACGGCCTCCACTGTATCCAATTAGAAGCCAGTCATCTATGATGACAGTCCTGTGTCGCCGGGGTGGGAATGGGGCGAGCGCGGCAACGGGAAGCTGCAGCCGCCTCAGCAGCTAATAATAGATTAATAACTCCGACGGTGTCTGTGAGCGGTGTTGTGTTGCCATGAGATCTGGTGGGAAAGTTTCAGCCTCTTATTGAAGGGATAAGTTTGTGTCTAAGTTACAGCAAGGCTATTTTCCATGGCTAGCGGATTTTTCCACCACAGCACTCAAAGTGCAGGAGCCATTTTTTTTTTTTCTTTTTTGCTGGTTGTACACAACAAACACAAAAAGGGACAGGTTTGCATTCTAATAGCCAAATAACCATCGTAGGGCTACATCGATTTTAAACTATTTTAAACTCTTTAGGAAAGGCATCTGTATCATATCCACAAACAGTTTTAATATCACCATTGTAATTGTTATAAAATATTAACATTTTAATTAATGTTCTTGATTGCTCTCCATTTCCTACCTTGGAGTGTTATTTACCAAACCGGCTGCAAACGGGAGTTGCACAAGCAGAGATTCCCCGCAGCGTCGAGAAATACAAGCTTAATGACTATAAAAGAGTTTATGGACACAGTGGCGAAAGATGCTTATGAATTCAGCTGAAAGCCGGTGATGTTCGGGAACTGTGCTGAACAGAATTTCATGCTCCAGAGTGCTGGCTACAAACAACGCTGCCAACTACACAAGCTGTTTCCTGCAGGATCTACAAACAATAACGACTGTTATTTTAGCAGTAACAGTGTTTATTAATATTGTCGCCAATTTATTTTATGAGGTCAGTTGAAATCTCAATTTCTGTCAAATAGCAGGACAGGTCGTTATTTGTGGAATTTTAAACTTTGGATTATATCCAGATCACATGAGCTGCTTTATGGAAAATTTAAAAAAAAATAAAAATACTAGTTGTTTGTAGAAGAACTCGGAATTCAATTGAAGACATAAATCATGACCAAACTATAGGCTGACCACTATTTATGATATAAAAACTGGCAGTGAATGGTTTTCAGCACAAAACCAAAATTATTGAATTGATAAATTTCCTTAGTTACAGGTTAGTATTTGTAAATGCTTTATCTACGGCCGAACAGTTCCTCACCTCAAATTGTCATTTAATGCTGCAAACAGAAGTTACAGAAGTTGTTTCATTCAAGATTTAGATATGCAAGCGGTTATATTTTATTTAACTCTTTTCATAATGCCGCAAAGTTTGTGGCGTCTGTATTCCCACTCATGCCAGTTCATGCATTTCCCAGACACACCTGTACACACAATCCAACATAATCTCAACATCTCCCTCATTCTTGGTCAATTTTTCTTTTTTTTTTTTAGCCTCAGACGGTAAACTACAAAGCGTGTTTTACACCCAGCACTATAGGAGCAAAATCAGTCTGGACTGAGCAGACAACCTTGGACGTCTAAGGACAGATATTTACACTGAACATAGCTTAATCTAAAGCCGTCTGACCTGTCTGGCAAGAAGTGACAAAAAAGAAAAAAAAAAAAAGCTCTTAATGATGTACTTTTCTACCGGTGGAGCAAACAGACCTCAACAGGTCTAGATGTCTGAGAGCCGGCTAATTGCATGTCCCTGCTAGAGCGAATTCTGCTGGCGAGGCCGTCACACCTGCTCACAGGAGCCGCCACCAGTGACAATCAAAAGGAGCCGCTGCTAGAGAGCCCCTTTCTAATAATGAAAGTTAAGGTCTGAGGGAAGGCTCATAGCACGAGAGGAGATCTTTGCATAATGGAAAACGGACTGTGTGTCAAAGTGTTAATGTGTGGAGTTTTTTTTTTTTTTTTCCCGTTTTTTGTCTTGATATATTCTCAACCAAATACTGCACCCTCACATCGTCTTAAATGGCACCCATATGCCACGGCAAGAGTAGCAGGGCGCAGGGCGGCTGAGTGACTGCTGTGAGGCCAAATAGCTTAGTGTACTCTGGGTAAATGTCAGCCCTTCTTAAAAAAAGTCTCAATCCTCTGGCTGCAGTTCAGGCCAACTGTGCCTTTATCCACGTAGCATAAGGCCAGTGGAATAAAGCTGAACTGTGAGATGAGTGGGCATGCTTGAAAAGCACCGAGTCTCTTGAGGCTGTGTGTGTCCGTCATATTTATTATTTAGGTTTCCTCTGAGGTAAATCAGCTTCCTGAAAGTCTTGGTGAAATTTGAGTTGGAAACTTTCATGTTCGACGCCCCTTTTTGTATTTATCTACTTATTATTGCTTTATACATCATTGACAAAGTGCTACGGTACAACAAATCTGTTTAAGTAGAGGTCTCAGGTCAAGAAAATGGCAGCGCTGCCCATTAGATACAGTGATTACCTAAACGGAGGCAAATCATTCTTTTATTGCTTTTCTGTGAAATTAAGTTTAACTATTCAAACGAGATGCTATTTATGTAAAACATTGATTTGCATGCATTTCAAGCACAAAAATCTAAGCACTTTATGATGATGCAATCATTTAAATTCTTGTCAAATTTTGTTTGCAAATTAAAGTAAAAGGTTTTTGTTGTCAGGATTTTGAACCACTCTTCCTCTCACTACATAAATTGAAAAATTAAATACACTTAAGAGCCTGCTAGCTACTGACTTCACTCTGGTTTCAATAGTAAAATATTATATGAATCAAGATATGAATGGGATACTAGCAAACTTTGGTAATATAAAAAAAATAGATGCAATTAAGCTTAAACTTTTATATAAATGGCTAAGTTTGATGTACTCAGATTCGAGTATGTCAAACTACTAATTATGGATTATGGAAATCCATAATATTTTCACCATGGAAAAGGAATTAAGAATATATTAAACAGAAAGTTAACAGTTTCTACTCAAAGTTGATGTGTAAAAGCAGGAAAAATCACCATATGCAAGGATTTCATCAAGTTTGGCAAAGGGGCCAAATCATAATAGGTCAGAGCATCTCCATAACTGCAGCTCTTGTTATTCTGCAGTGGTCCGTATCAGTGACGTGCAGTCAGGGGAGGCAAGTGAGGCAGAGCCTGTCATAATGGAAAAATATAATGATACAATAATTTATATTGCTATTTTCACCCTGTGGTTTGTACTGTAAAGTATTTATTTTTTATTTAGCTTAACCAACTTTGATTATTTTTTTTCTTCAAAAATCGCTGAATTTTTGCATTTTTCCATTCAAATGCTCAGAAGCGCAGCTGGTGAGGCAGCAGCGAGCTGAGCCTCACCTGGGATTGAGCAACCTCTCGCTAACTGGACTGGCTGCCGTTCTATGGGAGCATGCTCCTCCTGTCTATACGTTGCCAATAAAATGGTTAAAAAACATTTAATATATGAACTGATTTTCCATAATTTAGCTTATGTATATAATGTACAGTGCTTTTTGTCATCAACTGTGTGTGTAACGTGTTTCTTGGGCGGAGAAGCGATCATAAACAGATTCGAGGTGAGGCAGGCAGTTCTCCTGCCTCATGGCAGGGGGCGCTCATGATCCCAGACATTGGGACTCCACAACTGTAGAGTAAGAGACAGTGACAACGAGCAAGCCATATAGTCAAATGCAGCGATATAGTTATGGTTTTCTCCTCGTACCACAGCAATCACTTATTAATAATCGCTAAATAAACATTAAGCCTAAAACCATACCATTGCAACAGACTGAATGTTCTGCTCTTTGTGTGGGAAATATTTCAGTGCTTTTTTAGAGGTGTTGTTGTCAGTTGCTATGGCAACGGGTCTGTGTGTAGCCTGGCCAATGCAGAGACCGAGAAAGACGTGGTTTTGAGTTGTACTTCAACGGTTTTTCCCTTTGCTGTGGAGCACAGCACAAAATTAATAATACCTAAATTTACAAGTTTCATTGAGTTAACAGAATTATTCTACAGCGCGGCTATGGATGACATGTAGAAGAATAGTCTTTTTGCCCTCTAACGTTGTCCGCATGCGCACAATTTCCTCATGTAAACAATAACATGCAGGTGGTCTACATTTGTATATCTGATTATGATCAAGTCAGTCCCTCACCAGCTTTGCGCCTCACCGCACGTCACTGGTCCGTATCTATTCACAGTGTTCCACTGAAGGAGCAGTAGTGAGCCGATATCAGAGGCTTGAGAGGCCAAGGCTCATTGATGCTGTTGATGTTGACCTGGCATCCGATTCCCCCAGACTTCAATCCAGTCGAACATCCTAGCGACTGCTGGACAAACAGATCAGAATCTGTTGAGGCGCCAACTCACAACTTGCAGGTATTGATGAATCTACTGCTAACACCTTGTTACAAGATACTGCAGTGAATCTTTACAAATCTTTCAGGGTCCATGAGTCTGCAGGCTCTTTTGGTAGTAATGAGGGGTAAAATAGTATTAGGGAGATAATCATGTTATACCTGATTGGTGCACTGTGTATGAGAAAACAAAAACACTTTAAATGACATCAGCCCCTAAAGACATGGATTTCTTTTTTTTTTTTTTCCACAGATATTGGCCATTTAGATTAACAGTTGCAATTGTTATATTTGTAATTCTCCTAATTATGCAATTTGATATTCACTCTTTTGCATGAACATCCAGAAGTAAAAAAAAATGCATTAATGGGTCGACCTTATTTTGATTGAATCAGATTTAATCTTCCAAAAATTGTGGGTTTGATAAAAAAAACAAAAAACAAACAAACAAAAAAAAAAACAGAACGCGCTCATCAGTAACTACAGTCTTTTAATAAAGTTAGATGAAAAATCCAAGTTTTAAAAGTGATGGTCCTAATTCAGCCCTGTAGCTGGAACTGTTTCAGGCAGGGAATGTGTGCGCTGCTGACAGGGGGGATGATATAGCGTCTGTGGCAAGTGCTGCCTGACAGTAAATGTCTTCCCCCTCCTCCAGGTTTACAGTCGTAAATGGATTATGGACCACGGGCCGCTCCTCAGCAGCCTACACACACACGTCTGCTCCCAGGTTCACATGTGTCGCTGTGGAGTGAAGAAGAGCCCATAACCGGCATCCTCAGGAGAGCTGCTGAAGCGTCTGGTTGAATGCTAGCGCGTCACTAATCGTGTTAGCATCGATCATATGACTGCCCCGGCTCTGACCTTGCTGCTCTCCTTCTACTCTTAGATCAGAGGTGCAGCCGCCGTTCACGTGAAAGACTCAAAGCTAATGGTGTCAGCGCATTAAAGTGGCGCTAATATGTGGAAGCCGCGTTGAAGCTATTGCTCAGCAGACTCCTAAGTGTGTCTGTAACCAGGGGGTCGTTGAAGCTTACATGTTTTATCCCACGAGTCGGCTCGATACATGCCGGGCGCCGTCGTGGTTACCATCCCCAACCCCCACTCCCACTCCCCGCTTCCCTCCTTGTAATACGCTAATATGCATCAGAATTAGGTCCGAGCCTCTGTAATGAAAACACCGGAATTAGCCGTCAAAATGAGGGCCTCAGTAAAGGGAGTTGCAGAGAATGGCAGGAAGAGGTGGTGGTGGTGGGGGGTTGCTGATATTATGAATGTAATGTTTCTTTTGATAAAGGCAGGGATGAGGTCGCCACAAATGATTCCCCTCGACATAAGTCCGGGAAATGAAGCTTGCTCTTTTCAGAGTGGATAATTAGCTAGGCTGACAGTCGATCCCCATTTGTGACACTGATTTTTTTTTTTTTTCTTCTTTCCCCTTTCGCTCTCTCTCAGTCTCTCTCTAGTGTTGAACTATAATCCCTCCTTTGAGGACATGGAAGTGACTGAAGTATTTTTGTCCTCCTAGAATATTCCAGCGACTATACACATCGGCCCCCTTGTAATTAGCAAGCATCTGATGATGAAACCGAGAGCCCCTTTGACCTCGGCCCGGGATACTTTTCTGTGCCTTGCCTCCTCGCATTTGCCTCCGCGT
Organism: Brachyrhaphis roseni; assembly: GCA_903066815.1. NCBI lineage: Eukaryota > Metazoa > Chordata > Actinopteri > Cyprinodontiformes > Poeciliidae > Brachyrhaphis > Brachyrhaphis roseni. The sequence continues at coordinate 50,011 of CAEFZY010009426.1, read as the reverse complement.
ACACAAGGGAGTCAAGTTAGGATGAGTAAGCAGCGCGAGTTCATCAGAGCACAGAGCGTACCCTCGTCACCCTTCACCGAAACGAGATGATTCAGCATTGATGCCTGTGTTCGAATAGTGCCGCCGCATTTGACGCACAAATTCAACCGCCTTTGAAAAGTTATCCTCACCTCTGTTGTTTTTTATTTTGTATTTTTATTTTTTATTTTTTTTTGTAAACTGCCAACTTGTTTACTGCCTGCGTCCACCGATGGTTATCACAGCTGATGATGCCCTTACCTGTCAGGCCGTGACCCCTTCTACTCCCACTGAATTGTCATCTGTCAGGGGCAGCGTGAGTCGAGGGTAGATGGAAGAGGGAGGGGAGAATACACAGAAGCAAGGGACAGAGAGAAGACTTGGCTGAGTGCCTCCGAGGTGTTTAATTGTCTTCATTGATGACCGCCCCACCTGCTCGCTTGACACAAATTTCCCAGCCGAGGCATGTCATGCATACACAATAACTCATACACTCGAGCATGTGGGGGGAGATTTATAAAGACCTGATGAGCCTGAGTTTTTAGCAAAAATTACACTCGTAAACACAGAATAGAGTCCTATTGTCACTCTGGCAAGAACAATGAGAAACCATTTAACAGCTTTTTGCTTCGTAGCATAAACATAAGATCTAAATGAAATAAAATTACCGCACATATGACACACCATAAGCAATAATTAATTCAGGAAATTGGGGTGGGTTACTGTAGTGTCTTACTGAAGGGATGAGGATGAAAGGTGAGTGTCCATTGAACGGGTCTTGAATGATACCACTGGCCTTCTGCTGGAGTGCACAACTGTAAATGTCCCTAAGGGGAGGTAGTGTGATCTCATTTGATTTTTCTGCTGCCCTGACAACTCATTGCAGGTTCTCTCTCTTCTTAGCAGAAGAGCAGCTGATCCCCAGCAGTAGTTATGGAGACATGATAGTGGGGCAGTACAAGTTAATCAGCGGAGTTGAAGAAGGTGGGCCTGGCAGAAACATGTGGCAGTGTACCTTCCTCAACTAGTGAGAGATGTTTTGTGGATTGTTTGAGGTCAGCTGAGATGTGGACCCCGACAAACACGAAGGTCTTCATCCTCACTGCCGTGTCCATACTAGTGTAGAAGGTGAAGACTGCTTAGTTTGCTTGCCCTTCTTTATGTAGGTTTTAGTTGATCGGTCATATGACACTGGCATCATCTGCAAACTTGACAATGGTGTTGCTGTTGTGAATGCTTAAACTTTCATTTGCGAAGACGGAGTAGAGGACAGGAGAGGGCTGATGATACACCCCAGTGGTATGCTTGTGATTTGCATGTGAGTGGAGGAGAGCCACTTATTCACCCCAACGTTTTGGAGTTGTGTTGCAGAGGAAGTCCAGTTTCCAGGTGCAGCCTGAGCAGCTGAGAGGCCCAGGTGGGCTTGTTCTTAAATACAGGCAAAGATAAAGTGTGCAAACACTTGTAAGCACATGGAGATGCTACTCTATGGATTTTGCTCAGATGAGCACTGAGGGACAGTAAAAGGTTAACACCAGGAAAAAACTGGAGAAACGGTCTATCACCTCTCATCTGCTGTCCTCCTTTTCCTCATTTTCCATGTCGCAGGTTAATTGCGGATTCTTTAGAGTGATTGAATGAACTAGTTCTATTGGGGGTCAAACAAATGATGCAGCGAGAGATATGGCATCTCAAGCCTTTGACCTTGGCCTTTCACTAGTCCCCTTCACCATAGAAAACGACTTCAAACGATTCCGACAGGCGCTCAGGTCGTTAAATTTAATTGTAGGTTGCAAACGGAGACGCCCCCGATCTCCAAACACTACCATTCTAACACCCCTTCTCTTGTAACCTAGATTTGAACATAAAGATATTGCCAAAAAAAAAAAAGGGAATTTTGCTGTTGTGGGGGGAGGGGGCGAATAGAACGTCAACACATCAAGATCCTCCCTACGTCTTTTCTTTCTCACCTAGGGATTTGGCTCTGCTGCAAAACCAGAAAAAAAGAGAAAAAAGTTTCAATCAGGACTTTAAACTATTCATTCAGGTCTGGCACTCTCTCTCTTCCCCCTTTCACCCTCTTTGCTGCAGACAGTACGGTTTGAAAAGGTCAGCAATGTCTGTCGACTTTATTTGAGGGTGTCTGAAGACCCATTTAGGAATGATTTTAACTTCAAATGTGCTGACCTAGACGCCTCTGGTCTGCCTGAGTCCAGGGTAGCAAGCTGTGATTCCCCCTGCTCACTCAGGCCATCTCGCTGCATTAGGCTCTCACCCTGCTTGATTCATTTGGATCACTTTCACAGAGAACTCTGAAAGCCCCAGTAAAATGCTTAAGCAGGCTAAACACCACATATAAAATTTAAATAGGCCTTTAGCTCTCATGTGGCCACTCTTTTGTGTGTTTTATTGGTGCAAATTCAGTATCATAAAATTCTTTTGGTATTAAAGCTCAAATGGAAAATATATATAGCAAGTGTTTGCAAAGGTGTTTGAGCAAATAGACCTTTGATGGAAAATGTTTGTATTTTTCTTGAAAACTTGCCTTGTATTTTCAAATTTTAGATATATTTCAATTAAAAAATATGTTAAAATGCATTATTTGTAGCTTTTTGGCTAAGAAGATACAATTAGTCCCTCTACATAGTCAGTTATAATTCACAGCCTTCCAATTTCCCACTGAAGAAGATATTGTATTTTAAGCATTTTTATTCAATCTCCTTATTCTTTTTAAGAGTTTACATAATATCCAGCACTTTGGAGAGCCAGAAAGCTAGATACGTCCAATTGCCAGACTCCATTTTTGTTAAAGCTCAAATCATTAAAAAAAAATAGAATTTGATAAGAGACTTCTTGTGAAATGATGACATCCTTAAGTGGGAGTGTCTGAAAGAGTAAGAATTTCTTAAAGAGAGAAGTCATTGGCAAGGTATCAAATTGCAAAGTCATTTCTTTAAAGTCATTTTTAGCATTTTCATAACCATGGAAGGTAGCCTAATTACTTCATTGTGTAAAATGGCACTATGTAAAATACATAATACTGGCTCTTTAAGTTTTCCAACATATGTCCAGTAATTTTGAGGAAATTGGAATAGTCAATTATTGAGAGCACAGAGCTCATTTAAATATGCATTCCATTGAAGTTTCAAACCTGACATGTGAAATGATGATTTCAGAAATAAACTTCATGCTTTCAGCACCATCTCGCCTGGGATCTTTTTTATTTAGAATTCATTGTAGTGCACCACAAATCTCACCTCCTTGATGTCTCAACCTGATAGCCAGATACGACACTAATCGTTCCAGACCGGCATTGAGGCACAGACAGAGAGCAAAGACGTGACAGAGGGGTCTGCAACGGAGGGTGGGGGGAGTTGTAATGAAAGGAAACGAGTCAAAGGGAGAAAGTCATAAAATAGCTAGAGGTGATCCCGTTGGCCAAAGTGGGCCATTTGTGTGTGCCTGTGCGTGTTTGTGTGGCGGCGGTAAATAGATGTCAAGCCCTATTATCTTTGCCAGCTTAACGAACCATGGCACCCTTGCTAGGCAAAGCCGTGAGGGCAGACAGGTTAGCGCTTGTTACAGGAGCCCCACAAACACTCACGGATTCCCACACAGATACCCCTCCCTCATGCCGACAAGCTCTCGATATCAGGAAAAATAAATAAATATGTCTGTTGTCCACAGTAGATGATACTGTTGCCTGATGCAACGTTCTTGCTTGAAGCCCTGTCCAGTTTCAGTGACAGGGAGTGGAAAACTCCCACACTTGTGTTTTGGCTCATGACCTCAAGCCTACGGCTATGATTAAGCGGAGGTAAGAACATGACCAGTGCCTTCTCTTTAAATGTAAAGAGAGAGTTTCCGATGAAGCTTGAGCACATTTGGCTGAAGCATACTGTAAGTGAGCGTGTGGGTGTGTGTGTGTGTGTGTGTCTGCCTTTGGGTGGAGGACGCAGGAAGTGTCCTGCCCCACTTCTTTCCTTTTGTATCTAAGTGGGAGTAGTGAGGAAGTCTGCTGTCTGTCCCTGGCTTTAAATAGCCGCTCCCACCCCATGGGGGGCCCCACCACTGTACGCAAGCAAAGTCAAACTCTGTGAAACAGTGCACATTCTTCGACTCTTTTACCCTTCAAAATACTGAAAGGGAAACAGGGTTGGGGGTGAGGAAGGGGGTGGGGGGGCATTACAGATCTCATATGTGTGAAACATCCAGAGTTCCAGTTTCTGAAACAGTCAAATCAATACCAAATCAGCACCTCCTTCATGTCCCTCCCTCGCGAATCCTCTCACTCATCCTCGAAACCAACAACTTCTCGATCAAATCCTTCCACTATTTGCTCAGTCACTCAATCTAACTTTTTCTTTCTATTTTTGCGCTCTCACTCTACTCTCTCTGTAGAGCACAGCCAATTTGCAGGGAGTAAGTTAGAGAGGGCGATATGAATCTTATCTCCCTTCAGCTTTAATTATTTCATTTTCAAGGTGCGTTCCGGGTGTGTTTTTTTTTTTTTTGTTTTCAGATTGTGGTCGGGGGTTATTAAATAGTGTCCATTTTAATCAAGGCATGCAATAGCCCCCAAATTCGACAAGTAATTAAAGCTGGAATAATGAAATTGAATCAGAAGCGTGGACTTTTTTTTCTTTTTCTGAGCAGGGTTTGGTTAAATTTGCTGCTGTTCATTGCTGCTCAGACACGTCCAGCACAGCTAAGTTTGGATCTGTGTCTAAGGGGCTTTATTTTTTGTGTTTAAAGAGAAAGAACCCTAAATGACAGGCCTTAGTTGCTCTTTTTCCCTTCAGTTCTCTTCCCGCACTTTGTAACGTAGCATTAATGTCTTTGCCTCCCCAGCAGAGTCTGATAATTGCCAGCAAACTGAAGAGAACCGCTGAGCAGTGGTTTCATATACCACAAAGACACCTTTTTATGGGATTAGAGAGTCCTTTTTTTTTTTTACCGAGTGGAACAAGTGTGTTTTTGTGGATGGGTTTCCTGAGCAACAGGGTACATCAGTTTTATGTTATTTGTCATCACTCTTCAAGTATTTGTGTGCTACTTAGCAAAGATGAAACCTTTTAGATGGACCCTGCAGGTTACCGTCTATCAGTAGACTGTTTTTGATATGTAGCCTCACAATATTTTGAAAAGAAACTGCTTCTGAACTAGTGTTTTTTAATTCCTTTGTATTTGTGCTCAAGGTAGGAGAATCATTTCTTACTTGTGAAATTATTCTGTAAATTTATGGTCCTCGGTCTCTTTTTAACAAGTATGACTTCAGGAAACATTAAGCACCACCACACTTAAAAATATTTCAAACCGGTATTTCTACAGGACATGTGCTTTTTCCTATGCGAGGAAATGAAAAATCATAAAATAATAACAGACTTCATGCATATTCTAATACAAAGTGTGAAACGTGGAGGTTTCTTACCAAGTCCAATATGGCAAACTTGGACAAGAAAAAGTAGAGATAGTGGCAGTAAAAAGAAGAAAAAAGTTCATTTGCAATTTTTAAGATTTTGAGGTATTAAAGAGGTTTTCAAACACCGGTATTTGAAATACCTTAATGCCATGCGTGTGTCAGTATGTGTGTTTGAGCGGTCCCTATAAAACAATGTTTTAATATTAGCTGAAAACAAAAAAGGAAAGTAATGACAGTGTAGCATCTAACTGACTCATTTTCTTTTTGTCTGTTTATGCTTCTTCATCTTAATTCACTTTTAATTACCTCACAGATACTCAATATCAAAATGTGTTCTTAATACCACTGGCAGCCCAGGTGCCACTAGCTGGACTGCAGTTTGAGAAATATTTCTGTTGGTCACTCTTTTAGACTGTGTCATGGAACACATTGAGGTCGAGGGCTGTAGTGCCCAAAGTTTACAGAAGGCGAGTATGACTTTCTCTCTCCAAAGTTCTCCTCATATCATCGAAATCATCATCCTCGTCTCCTTGCTTCCCTTTACCTCACATATCTCCACGTCTGCCTCGAGGTACTTGTGCTCCCTTTCAGTTTCACTCCAAACAAACAGCCGGTGGATCACTGAGGTTCTCCGGGATATGCCTTAGGGATACAGCGGAAAAACCAAAAGTAGGGAGGAGGAGGAGAAGAGAGACTCATACTAGGAGGAATTGCAAAAATGATGAAAGGTGTGTTAGAGATAGATGGAGGGCTGAGCCCATCCTTGGTGTGCTGTATACTTCTCTCCACAAGGAAAAATATGGTTGACGGGGCAATATTTATACTGGTCAAAGTGTTTTTGCAGAAGTCTATCGCTTGCTGTTTAATATTCAGGTTAACTCCTGAATGCATATGATGTCATGTTAGCAGTAGCTGTTGTGTGCTTGTCTAGAGCCAACAATGTGGAGGGGGTTTGTTTATTTGTTTGTATTTGTGTGTTTATATGTGTCATGCTCTGTAAGACATTCGTCACCAAAGCCAAAACAACAGAAACTCTCTCTAGCGTTGCTCTGTTTCTGCTGTGTCCTGGCAGGCCTATTGCACAGCTTCTGCAAGCAGGTAATTAATGGCAACACACTTTGCTGCTAAGGATGGAGAGCAGAGGAAAGAGGGCTTAGTTTAGAAGAAAGCCTAGGGGAAGGAAGAAAAAAAGGGAATCTGAGCATTGGAGAGATTTTCTCTCTGTTGAGGGGAAAATAATGCCAGACTCGACTCGACTTGTGCTTGTGAAATCAAAATGGCTGCCGTGGAGAAAAGCTTTTATCCTCGGTGAATGTGCTGTTCGCTGAGTCACAGCTTATCTCTTTAGCGACGCTTTATTACTCATTTGAGTTTTCCATATGTCAAAGGCAGCACAGAGAAGAATCGGGTCCGTAGGGGAGAAAGATAACCAGGCGAAGTTGATCAACATTTAGAAGTGATGAGCAATCCCTCGCTTAAAAATCACGGACCCTTCTGCTCTTTTAATGCCGGCAGCTGCACAATCAACCCCAAGGAGGAATAGGACGCCAAGGCGAGGTGAGACTTCTTTGTCATCAATTGGCCGTTTAAACCTAATGAAGGAGTAGGGAGCTAGGCAGGCCAGATTGAGTCCAACTTCGAAAGCCGAACCAGACTCTGGTCCCCACACACTGGCATTGCTTCTGTCCACTTCCTGTGTCAAAGGTCGCAATGACAATTCGCCAGTACCGTATTTAGGAACATTACCACCATCACTCATGGCAGTAATGAGGGGGCAGCAGATGGATGCCATTCTAGAAACCGCTTTTAATGACTGAACAGGGGACTGGGCTCCTCTCCCCTCCCCAACTGGACACTGCAGATTCTCCTTCTTAAAGGGCAACTGCCAGTTTTCAAAGCCAAATGGAGGCAGGAGGACTCATTTCTAACACTTTTTTTTCCCTCTCCTGTTTTAGCTCTGCTGAATAATCCCCTCTTGCCATTGTGGCCAGTTGAGACAGTAGATGAGAGGAAGAGCATTATCCTTTGGTTATTCTATTTTCATTCTCTGCAAGCTGAGCAAAACAGGCTTTGATTTTATCCAGTGTTTTTTTTTGTGTGTGTGTTTTTTTGCCATTTGAGGATGGTCTCGCTTTGTCCATCCTCTACACCCCTATACCAAATCCAGATTTGCCCCCCTTGCAATCCTTGGTTTTTGTGAACAGATACTTTTGATGGACAATCAGTTCTGGCAGATTTAGAATGGGATTTAGCATTACAAAGGTGGTCCCACAACATTGTAATTCCCCACCTCCATTCTTTTCTCCTTGCTGCTTTTTGTTAGGGAATAGAGAAATACTGTACATCAACCACCTTATGGAAAAGCTTAAGGCTCTTTTCATCTCAGTTTTTTTTTGTGTGTGTGATATTCCAGTCATTAAAATTGACTAATCTCAAAGTAGTATATTTCAACTTTTAATTGCTCCATTAAAAAGCTGAGGGTTGTTTTCTTCCTCTTTTTGTGCACCTCTGTGTGTTCTCAGCTATAGATCAACAACAAAAGAAAAGAATCACTGTTTAGAAACTTGCTAGAAATCACCAGGGAGGAAGAGTCCGAGGTTACACCAGGGAGGTTGCATATCACGACCCCATGAGGCTGTTCTGCTATTACCTCATTTCCCCCGTCTGTAATTATTGGTGTGTATTAGCCCGTTAGCCAGCTCAGATGAAGGCCTTTCAGGACACAGAGTAGGCCACGGGAGGCACGATGCAACAGGATACCGGGCCCATCTTCCCTCCGGTCCCAGAGGGTAAACCAGGAAAAACAGCTTAAGCAAACAGCCTCCCAGGTAGTGTCCTCATTAGCGCTATCCTCGCTATTAACAGCATTAGTGCCAATGTTTTGATTGCTGTCATTATCATTAGCAGCTTGCGCTACCAGAGAGGGTTTGGCAGTTGGGGTATGACAGGTGTTTTGTACTTGTTGACAGCCCAAAGCAGGCGGGTTGTCGTCTGGTATCAAGTCAGGGAAGTCTTTTTGTTCCAGATTGATATTCTTAGACAACAGAGATCATTTTTCAGATGTACTACAGTTTTACCTGTGGGCCTTTCTCAAACGTTCCAGCCAAGATCAGTTGTTTAAAGCTGGTGAAAATACAGTGGCACATTATTACGTGTAAGTCAGTTACATGTACTGACCACTTATTAGATACTTGTTTTGGCTTCAGAACTCCTGTAATTCTTTGTGACATTGATTCAACTATGTGTTGAAGAGAGTTCGGACTATTTTGACATCATAGCATCGCAATTACTGTAGATTTGTTAGCTGCAGATCAGTGCTTCAAATTTCACAAATGTCCACCATATCACAAAAGCACACTCTGCTAGTTTGAAATCTGTCATGTTCAATAAATTAAAGCCTTAGTTTCCTGTTACGTGTTGATAAGAGTGTTACCAGGTACATTCTTCTGCTGCTGTAGCCCATTGGCTTCGAGGTTTGGCTATGCGTGTAGTCAGGAATGGTATTCTGACCTGGTGGGCCGGTCTATCAGCCTAATCTCTCACTGCAGAGCAGAAAAGGAAAGTGGCTGATTTTTAGACCTTTGCTGAAGTAGAAAAGATCAGAGGATGAGATTGGCTTCACGTAAATATCGACCGATCACCAATCTCCCAAGATTGAGGAAATCGGCATGAAATTGGCTCGATTTTGTGTTGGTAGTAAAAATATTGTAGAAGTAGTAAAAAGGTAGTAAATTCAACTCTGGGATTCCGGTATAAACCCTGTTTTACATCTGACACAACCTTTCCTCCACAGACATTGTAATTTCCTAGTTTTCTAAATACTCGGACCAGTGTGTCTTGCACTTAAAACTATTATTCTTTCTTCTCCATTGTCGCTTTCAGTTTTAACTTTATCAAGTTTTATGAATATGTTTACATGGCTAACGGCACTGAGTTACTTCTGTGTGATTGGCTGATTTAATTCTTGAGCTTGCAAGCAATTGAACAGGTATACCTAATAAAGTAGAGGGTGACTGTATGTAGTTAGTTAGTAACTGAAAGTCCATTAAGTGAATCTCCAGGCAGCTTGCGCTGGTCTCCCCACTGCTCTCGGCTTGTTTATATGGGCGTGATTCATGAGGTCATTGAGATTTACTGCAGCAAATTGCTTTTTCTCCCATAATGCCCTGCCCGTAACAGCATGACACTACGGTCAGTAAAAACTCATGCAGCCCTGATCTTAAAATTAATCTTATAAGGCTGAGACTGCACACATCTATGGTTTGCCTCTCGACTTCCTTCGCACAAGTTTTAAATCAGCAAAGTTACTTTGAGATAATTATCCACTGGCAGACTGAAATGTTGCCTCAATGAAGCAAACAATTATGTGGTATTCCAAAAAAGCAGAAAATCTGAGCGGAATTAAAAGGAGGGATTAGGAGGGGTTTACAGTAGCACAGATTTTTGTCATCTTGTTGCACCGACGATGCACACATTTCTCAGACCAGGTCCATGATTGACAGCCCAGGTATCGGCGAGGGAATGTGTTCACGGGGGAGTGGTTGTGTGGTCACCCAAGTGTGCATTCCGTATTAATGTCATCCATGTTGTTGGTGACCCCAATGTGCCGTGTGCACGCTTCGACGGAGACAGACAGCTGAAAGGTAGAAGGAAATAAGGAGAGGAAAGAGGGAAGAAATATCAAGTTGAGAAGGGACTGAGGGCCGACTTGAATTGGACAATGCGATGACGCTTTATGGGTATTATCTTATGTGGTGGTGTTTCTTGCCTCTCTCCCATCACTGTTTGGTGTCATAAAAGTATAAATTATACAGAAAAATGAATCATAGCTAGGGGTTCTGGCATTTACAGTCCCTTGCAAAACTATTGATTCACAGGTAAACTTGACCCTTTTTTTCCCATACACCTCAATGTCCTTTTTTGGCTATTATAGATCAAACAGACTTATTAAGTTGAAAGTCAATGGTTAAACCTACCAAGACAAGGTCATCTACCTAAACTGACTGGCTGGACAAAAATATCATTAACCAAAGAAGCAGCTAATGTACCCATGGTAACTGGATAACCTGAAGAACTCCAGAGGTTAGGTTGAGAATTTGTGGCAAGTCGAAAGCCACTTTTAAGTTCAGAAGCATCGTGTCCACACTGAAATATATTGGTGACAAGAAAAAAGATAGCTTACGTCCAAGCTTTAAAAAAATATCAGTGTCAATTTAAGTCCCCTTAATTCCATAATTATGCACTACTTTGTGTTGGTCTATCGCATAAAATCTCAATAAAAGTACTGTGAGAAAGTTTTTCAAGCTCATCTTTAAATCTCATTTTAAGGCATCTCCCATTCCTGGCCTCCTACATTACTGCTGGCTATCATTTGACAGGTAGGACATTAAACGCTCAACTGCCAGTTGCCTTTAAATTGCTGCTCCTTACATGTGACATTAAGAAACCTGGTCGTGCAAGACACAAAAGGAGGACAGAGTGTGAAAGCGAGGGGAGGAAGATCAGCACTGGATGTGATGTCAGAGGAAATTAGGGCCTTTCAACTACTTATTGACTATTATTCACGACATAAAGAAGGAAATTGGAGAAAAAAAAAACATGGATAAAAGAGTTGCTGCCTTCGACCTTTTTACTGAAATTAACCCCCCCCACTGAGCAAGTCTTGAGTCAGTGTGGTAATTTAATGTTAAGTCAGTTGAAGAAGCTCCTCATTGCCAGTCTTTTTATATTGTTTTCCCATCAACGTTGATACAATGAGGAAAAGCTTGTCATATTGGTGCGTGGTGGAGACACTCATCATATGCTGCTGCCTAACAGTTTAACATCATCTAATTGGAGCAGCCTAGGCCTTTGTAGGGTTTAATACCAACCGCTGCCTGATTGTTTCCATCTTTTCAGGGGAGCAGGTGTTGACATTTGGACATTGCGCATTCTGTGAGTGGGTATGAACATAACTATTGGCATCAACCCGGGATGCCAACATCTTTACGGTCTAATCCTTCATTAAGCCCATTGTCAAAGCCATGGGAGGGAGGATATTGATTGGAATCTGAAAAGAGAAATCTATGGTTTTCACACATTGAACAACTGCCTCACTGTCGCTGCATACTGGAGATGAATCATGCTTCTCTTAAGGCCCATTATTCACCCATTATTGGCAAGTTCTTGTGCTCACTTAATTGGACAAGTTGTCCACAGGTGCCAGCCCCCTGGGCTGGCCAAGATGGAGCCTCAGCCAATCAGTCTAATTGATCCCAGCAAATGGTGTTAGTTTTCAATTATGGTTTACTATGTTGGAGGAAATTTTGGGAGGTAATAATAGTTTGAATTTCTCACAGAAAAAAAAAAAAAATGTGGGAAATACTATAGCTTTCCACTAAAACAGTCAACCGTTTGATCAATTATTTACTTAGCAGCCATTTTTAAGTCTACATTGGCAGTGCTTGGCTTCGGGTTTTGTGCCAACCTCTGCTCACTTTCTATCCAGAAATGCTAAAACATGAGAACATTACCGCTAAGTAAAAGTTCAGCATTTTCTTTTTTTGTCTTGGAAAGTGCATGTAAGACCACCCAAGAAGAGGTGTCCTCTTCCTGTCAGGATGGAAGACAAAAGAAAAGCTCCTTCTAAGTGATTTAGTGTGGTTTCTGTCAGCAAGCATCATTCCACGTCAGTAGCGTTCAAAGGAAGCATGTCTCAGGCGTTCTGATTCGCTGCCAGAAACGTTTCCAACCCGTTTTTTATCTGTTGTGTGAGAAAGAAGCAAAGAAAAAAGAAAGAGAATAGAGTTAGTACTACAAGGGTGAAGGGCGGGGCACACACAAGGAGACCTGCCCTAGAGTAAAAACATCCAATCGAGTAAAGACATCCAAAATGCTCACGGTCATGATTGATGGACTGTTGTTGATGTCCTCAAGGAGCAAAAGGGCTTCGGCTCAAATAAAGAAACTGCACAAGGCTAGGATGTATTAGGATAGGTGAATTTAGATCAAATAGGATCACCTTCATTGCTAAGATGAAAGAGAGGTGCAAGAGGCCTGTTTGCAATAACTCATTATTCAATAGGTTTCGGACTAGCACTACATCAGACGGTCTCAATCAGTCAGAAATGCTGCCGTAAACGCTGGGTCTTCTGCATATGCGTCAATAGCAGAGGAAAACGAGGAGACGATTCCAAAGGAGGGAGGGGTGGACACGCAGGGGCTCTCAGCGGGCATTTTAAACACGCCGCTGTTAAGCAGACACACACAGATTCTCTCCGGCGAGAACCAAAAGGAGACATTTACATTCAGCGGCTTTTCAGAAACATAAAGGGAGCAACGCTTGGAAAACCTGGTGCACCTCTTCTGTGTAATAAAAGGTGTATCTTTGAACTAAATGTCTGTTTGATCACACTGGAAAACTCCCAAGTACATGGGAAATAAATAAAACCATGAATAAATAAATAGGGGAGGTAGGGGTTGCGGGGGGAGTCACTGTTGTGTGTGTGTACTCCTGTTGTCAGGTCCTTCTGTCTGTGTGAATTATTGCTGATCCTGCCTCACTTCCAGTGGGGAGGTGCTTGTAGTGATTCAGTCTTTGCAGGAGTTCAGAATGTCATCCGTCTCGCCCTCCTCTGAGTGTCCTTTGCATGGTCTTCTGCAAAGTAAGGACACTTTGGCAATACTACTCAAGTCACTGCAATGCTGCATTCTGATCATAAAGACTGATCTGCCGGTACCAACTGTGACAGTGATCATCTGCGTAATTATGCAGTGCACTCCACTTGATTGATTCTGCAGCATGCGGCCATTGTTATAGCAACTGGAAGTAGGGGCAGGCATTGTTGGTTATTACATTATCACACCTTTCCACTTCTTTTGTAAGCTACATTGTTGTATTTTTATTTATAAAACAAATCTGCCAGCAACCATTTTATATTGATGTATTGGTACAACCTCCCTCGGATGGTTGGATAGATTGGTAGCTTATTCAGGAGACTAAGCAGAGAAGAAGAAGGCTTAGTAAATTGCAACAAAGTTGGCTTGCTCCTTTTGAGCCGTTTTTCTTGAAAAACCGTTGAACCGCAAAACTCGGCAGTTTAATGGCTATTGTTGCAGTCGTAGGTTTTGTGGTGCATCTCTCTGTGAAATGCACGTCAGGACTAGATGTCACTGCAACCATTCTTTTCCATCCCTTGGGAGAAACCGACTGCATTTTACACATTTATTATCAATGTCAGGGAGCATGGCTGCACTCTTGCCTTTCCGTTCAGCTGCATGCCAGCTATTTTTTGGCTTACACGCTTGACCCCTTTCGCTCCCTCCTGCTGCTTCTCCCCAGCTGATCGATAAACTTGCCTTGATGAGTGGAGACTCCTTGTCACCGTCTCCTAAGCCAAAGGTAATCAATAAAAAAACAATATCCCCACAACCTCCATAAACTCCGAGCCCCATTTGTTTTTGCCGTTTATTAGTGACAAGCACATTTTCTATCAACATTCCTTCTGACAGCAATGCGGATACATGTGACCAACAAAAAAAGGTATTCTCAATTGGTCAGCATCTGTTGAGTGCAGTGAGCCAAAGCTTGTATTTTAATATTAAGCTTTTCATGTTGAAATACTCAAATAGAAATATATATCTGTAGTAGTCATTAATGACAACTCTAAAAATCCAAATATCTCTAAGTAAAATTTCACATTCTTCCATTCTGTAACAAGCACATGCATCCTGTATACCCGTTTAGCCTCATTTATACGCTGGCATGCACCAATGCAAATCTTGGTAATATTCTCCCTTGCTTGTTTGTGTAAGTAAATATGTACTCACTTTCAGGAAGATGGCCTAATCTGTGCTGAGCTGTTAGCAGCTGATATGTTTGTTGTGTATTTAATATTTGCCGGGTTTCCCTGCCTCGTTGTGATATCCACAGCTCAGATCGATTGCTTGGAGATTTAGAGAATGTATTCAAATTCCAAAATCTGCTCACAGTGTTGCAGATGAAATCCGTCGTTTTTGCTGCGGCACAAATCCAACCCCGCATGCAGGGACAAAAAAAAAAAAAAAGCTTTCTCTTAGGGATTGTGAAGGAACTGCACAATAAGCTGTCTATAAAGATAATAAAGACGCGCATAATGAGCTACCATACCAATGACATGTGTAAGAGTAGATGGTAGGTGGTGTTTTGTTGCCTATATATTTACGTTTGCTTAACTTTTTCCTGCAGCTTTTCTCATGTTCAACCTTTCTAATTTTAGTTCTTAGGTGCTCTTACTGTACTGCGCCACAGTGGCTTGGCTATCTCTGAGCGATGCATGAGTGATGAAAATCAACTTGCATGAGATATTTAGTGACAAGGGAGGAAAAATTGTTTTGACACATCAATAGCTGCTCCTCCTGAGAAATGGCCAGGCCGACCCACAAGAAATAAGCCTTGCAGTTATTATCTCCGGAGACTACAGTCTGCTCTTTTCCCTCCTTGGACTGTGTCGGATACGCATCAATTTAATACACCACCGCAGGCACTCGCGTGGTATCCTGGTTTCCTCTGGACACATCTGAAGACTAATCTCATACTTTAAGGCCTAATACAATTAGGCTGTATTGAGCTAATGTGTTGTTCCATACATAGGTTCCTATCCAGTAAGTGATGGAGGCTGTTGCTTGCCGCAGGCCTGAGAGAGAGAGAGAGAGACATATGAGATTGGGTGAAAAGGTTATAGTTGTGGGTGAGCGTATGGCCAAGAAATAAAACCTCCAGTGTTGCAATTTAAGAAACCCAGGACTTTGGGAGATAATTCATTAAGTGGTAGCACTTTTCATTTCTTAATTTGCTTTGGAAATATGGGAATGATGTCATAGATTTAGGAGACTGTGTAAAATGTCTTAAGAAGCACACAGATTGCATTTTTCAGCAGCCATGTGTGATATAGTGCTTTCTTTGAAATTACGTAAGCTGCAAGCTTGTAAGTTTTGGGATCATTTTTTTTCAAAATCCCCTGCAAGTTTTATGAAGGTTCTATAACGTAGCATGTCAATTTCAGTTGTGAGTTCATGGGAAGATAATAGTAAGATTAAGACAGTAACCTGTAAATTTATGGACGTAGCTACTGTTTCAGGAAATAACATAACGTATAAATATAGTATGTAAATATAAATTTTCAATAAGTACCAGAAAAAGGAAACTGAAAGATTAAGGTTAGTTCTAGGATGGTTCCAGAATCTAACCTGAAAGTTGTATGTTTGTTTTGGAAACTGATAAGCAAAGCAAAGTAAATCTGTGGATCTAGTGGGATATTTTTAAGCTAAAGTGTAAACTCTGGGTTAGTTTACACTCTGGAAAATAAGATTTAAGTTCTTGAAAATTAAAAGAAAGGTGTCTCAATTTTGACTACCCATTTATGAGCAATTTAGTCTGATTAGAAATTTAAAAGTAAACCCCATAAGTGCTTTACGTTTTCTTTTGTGCTCTGACCAGGTGATTTTTGTCGATTGACAGTGCCAAGCACGGCTCTTCCATTATTTTGTGCTTGCAGTCAGTGAGAGGCAGCACACTGTTCCCTGACGAGATGGAGAACATTCATAAAAGTCCTGCAACGTCTTACCAACCTTGACAGAAAACGGTGCGTGCGTGTGTTTTTCCACAACTCAAAAAAAAAAAAATCCCTCACCGCAGGGATGGAGGGAGGAGTCAGGGGGAGCTGTGAAGTTCAAATGTAGCTTAAGAGCACCTGCCACATTCACGGCGCAAAGACGTCAATAAATCTGGCTGCTAATGTACTGCAGAATATTTTTTCCTTCTGTCTCTTCCTGTGCTTCTAATATTAATGAATGCTGCCATGGTCAAAGATAGAAACATGCGCTTTCCACAGAGTTAACACGAACAGTGTCTGGGAAAAGTACTTAAAGCCATTAAACTTTTCCACATTTTACGACATTAACAGCCACTGCATTGTCCTTTGTTGAGATATGATGTCCGATACAAGCACTGCTTTGTATTGGTAAAAGCATAATGATGAATTGTTTTCTACAGTTAAAAACAATAAAAATATTTATTTAGCCCCTTTTACTATTACACCTCTAACAATAATCCAGTGTGAAGTGCAGCTGCTCTTTGAGGACCTCATGGGTCTGTTAGAGAACATTCATGAACAAGCAGCATCATGAACCCCAAGGAACAGAGCAGATAGGTCAGGTCAAAGCACATAATACTAAAGGTTCCCCTTCCAGTTGGCCAACAACCTTGAAATGAAATTAACCATTTAGACCAGGGGTCCCCAAAGTCGGTCCTTGAGGGCCGGCATCCTGCATGTTTTAGTTCTCTCTCTGGTGGTAGTGACAACCTTTTCAGCATGTCAATGTTCGTTTTAGGCCTTCTAACAAGCCATCACTGGATCCAGGTGCGTTAAACCAGGGAAAAAACTAAAACATGCAGGATGCCGGCCCTCGAGGACCGACTTTGGGCACCCCTGATTTAGACCCAATCACATTCATGTGCTGCAGTAGCTGAAACACTAAAGTCCAACTGAGAAGCCGTGGCAAGACATGAAAATTGATTTTTCACAGATGGCTCTCTATGCAGTCTGACTTAGTTTGAGCTATTTTGCAAAGAATAATAGGCCCCCAAAAATGAAGCTCTTATAGATATACACCAAAAAAGAGCAGATGTAGTTGCAGCAAAAATAAATAAATAATACAAAAAATAAAATAACAAGGTATTGTCTCAGATGGACTTAATGTAAGTGGACACCATACTTTTCAGACTGTGAGTTTTTAAAAATGTTTAAAACCACAAATCCTTGTCTTTTCATTGTTCACGTCCAATACAAGAAAGTGGAGATTGTGGCTATAATGCAAGGAAATGTGTAAATGCTCAAGGCTTAGAAATGCTCTTGCATCTAATTGTAACTGGATGTTAAATGGAAGCGGAGTACAATTGGCCGGAAAGCTATTATTGCACACCCAACTTCTGTATGAGCATTATGACTGGCAGATAGGAATTAGCAACTTAATTCATTCAGAATGGTTATTATTGCAAAGGCTGGACAGTGAACAACCAGGGAAAAAAAATTATTCACAGTTTGGTGATTAAGAGAAATAGAACATATATTGAATAAACAATGTGAAAAACCAAGGATGAAAATATGCGTTCCAACTCTACCTACCTGGAATTAATGAGTGGAAAGGGGGCTTGCAGTGCATGAAGCACCGAGGCTATTTTTAGAGGCCTGCCTTTGCCTGAAAGTCAGCAGTTGTGGGAATGAAAATAAACTCTCTATTCTGTATTCTTCTCCTAAAGGAAATTGTGATAATGAGGCTTCACCAGCGACCACGTGCACATTAAGATTTGATGCATCTGCACACACTTATGTCACACCCTAGTTTTCCTAAAATACTCCACAGAAGAAATATACTATCAGGAAGAAAAAAACAAAAAACAGATGTAAGATGATAGTGCTGAGTCTTCTCTGCTTCCTTGCTTCTCTTGTGTTCCCACAAGTCCATCTCTTCATTACGAGTAAAGTCAAATCATTCCACGTGCGTGTGTGTGAGGGGGTGTTCGTGTCGATACACTTGGCCTATATCCTGTTGTGATAGTCACATGGCTTCCGTCAGACAGGAGCCATTTGTTACTGTCTTTTTAATCATGCTAATGCAGCCCCTCGCTCGCTTTCCTATCACCAAAGCAGACCACCGCACACATATAGGCATATGCGATCATACATCCTTCTCAGGCACATGGACGCTGAAGAAAAATGAGCGAGAACGGAGAGCCCCAAAATACCCCAGAGGCATATGAATCTGTCAGTGGGGAGTTCTGTAACTGGGTATCTTTGTACGCCTATGGCCAAGCTGTGCACACATACATGTATATGTGCCCATATGTTCCTATAAACCAACCCATGCAGTCACACAGGCAAACGGTAGAAGGCCAAGGAATCTACGACGAATTAAATTGTTAAATTTTGTCACTGCTTCTTGTCTTTTCTCCCCCCCCCCTTTTTTTTTTCCTGCAAGTGCTTAACGTTATTAGTATTCTGCTCAGAGGTCTGCTTTCTTCTTCTGCTCTCCCATAGCCTCCCTCTACCCCTCCTGGGAGTTGAGCCCAGTGCATGTTAAGTGATATGGCTGTGGAGTTTTACCAGCAGGGTTGTGGGTCCCACGTAATGCGGCGTGCAAGAGGGATGCTCTTAGTAAATCCACCCAGCCGTGAAAAATGATCAATCTCATGAATTTGCCAATTGGGAGTCGTATAGCATAGACATAAGGGAGATAATAAGAGGGACGGCCAGTGGGATGGTGGAAGGAGTCTGCAGAGACGACAACCTTATTGGAAGTAAAATAACTAAAGAGCCATTGTAATCGGTCTGAATAGAAAAAAAAATACAAAAAGTGTAGGTGAGCTCAGGCAGACCAAGCTGGCTAAGGAGAGAATATGAACCTCAGCTTCTCAGAAGACCGGTTGGTTGGGGGTGAAAAATGGTCCACATTTTTCCACTCCCTCGCTCGCTCTCCCTCTCTCTTTTTGTTACCCTTTTACGCTTTGCATCCTCGATCTGAAAGCCAGCAGGCCGACTTGGTTGCAGTCAAGCAAAGATACACGTTTGGTGTTTCTTTTAGTCAAGCTTGAGCAGATCTCACCTAGGTAGTGACAAGGAAGTGGATTGGGTAGGAGACTGGAAAAAAGTGCCTGTCCTAAATTCGAGGACTGATCTAGCCCATGGGTGATTCCAGCACTACCAGGCAGTGTGGTATGTAAATGTCATGGGACTCGACAGAGCGAGAGGCTGTCTCTCTCTGTTCATTTGACAGGACATGACAGGTCGGGGAGGTGCATTTCTCGGTTGTGTTGGTGTCAACAGGAGCACATCGAGTTTGACATACCTGAGGAGAGGGTTGCTCTGAGATGTTACTCTGGGATAGTCACGAGAAACACTGAGTAGAAATATTACTCACAAATAAATCTTGAAGAAATTTGTACCACTTTCTGTGTGGATTTTGCAATGATCATCAAGTCTAAAGGAAATTCTCTCTTCTATGAAGTTATATATTCAGAGTAAGCAGAGCTTCAGTCATTTGAACAGATTTCCTTCACATTTGGCTTATAATTCACCCTTACCCTTAGGTTTATTACCATGGGCATTTTACAGCCAGTGGATCTCTTCCAGTCCTTTACATGTCCCCCATTGCCCCACATTAAAATGTGAAAATCATTTCTACGGGCAAACTTGAATATTCAAGCAGATGCGAGTTACAGTAAGTAACTTCAGTTCATAAAACAAGACAACTTGATACGAAATGTAGAGTTTTAGTTAAAGTGATTGGCGCTAAGATGTAAATGATTTGGAAGCACTGTGAGGCAAACAGAGAATAATGGTTAGCCACTGGCTAGCTGCTGACAATGCTAAAGTTGGAATTTGTTTTAGAGCTTCCTGTGGGCTAAAAAGAGCTGTTTCCAAGTTTTCAATGAGTCTAGACTCTAGACTATCCATTGTCATATCTTGCCCAAAGTCTATCATACTGTTACTCATAACTTTCTTTCTACACTGAATAGATTCTTTATACACTATATGATAGTTATAAAAAGGGGGAATTTCAATGCTGTTTTGAGATTATATATTAATGCCAATCCACTCCCTCAAATTTGCATAAATATTCCCTGGGCTGAAACATTACACACTAATTAGATTAATTGAAACATGGTTTGGGATTTGTAAAACATTTGTTTCATTTTGAAAATACATTTTAAAATGTATTATTATATTATTATCATTATTAATAATAATAGAGTTGATCTGAAGATTCTGTATAAAGCATTTCTGGTTCATTATTTTGTTTAAGTTTGTAGCACACACTGCACAGTGTGTATTACAGTGTATTGTTAGGGATGTAATAGTGCACTGTACAGTGAGACAGACATTGTGTAATGGTGTTTGAAATGACGGATTTTCCATTCACTTTAAAATGGACTATAATCTTTTAGCTTGGTACAGTAGATGCAATGCAATGTACGCTTATTTACTACAGTTGACAAAGGCCAAATTGTTTGATACCTAATGCAATTAGATTATGAGTTTGAGAATTGCTATAAATGCTCCTAACTCATTAATTCTTCAGAAATGCTAAGCATCTCATATAATCTGCCGTATCCTGAACATTTCACTTTTGATGAAATTGACAAAAAATAACCTTAAATCAATAAAATCCTCTAACAATGTTAGCCAAGTCTTGGGTTTTGCATGTCATATCCTATCTTATGATTTTTATTTTATTAACCACCCTTTCTTGTCTTTAATGCTTAATTCCCAAGAGATTACCCTATTTATTGTGAACTAAAGTAAAAGCAAATGAGCCGTACAACAAAAAAACTAGAAAAATAATGCTGGTGCCTATTTGGAAATGATGCCTAATAATCTGTAACCCTTGACTGACCCTGTAATTTATGATTAATAAGCAACAAGCTGCTGGTGAGGAAGTTTCTGTATATCAAACCAGACAAACAAACCAACAGGCCTCCACAGTGTTTGAGTTATTCAGCAATGTGTGTGATCTTAAATAGAGGGACCTTTGGAGAATATTGCAGCATAAGTAGAAGAAAAGAGTGAATAAAAGCTTTAAAATGTAGCCAGCACAACAACAATGCACACTAGCTATGACAGTAACATGTGGATGTCTTCTACTTTTTTTTCTATATATTTTTTTTGTTTCTAGAGTGCTCTTTTGAGGAAGGCATCATCCTTTATTGCCATATTTCATGTTCCCTAGAAGACTCAGTGAGGGAGGGAGAAGGGGGGTTGATGTTATTGAGGAGTTCTGAACCTTATTAAATTTGCTAACGTATTACCAGTCCATCTCGTCCTCTCTCGTACACACTTCACGCTGATTACGTTTCTCCCGGCTCTTAATTTGGCTACACACTTTGCTGTAGCTTAACAACCTCCCTCCAGTCCTGGCCTCAAGAGGAAACAAAAGAAGTACATACGTATTACTTTTAGTTAAAGACACTTATCAGGTAGATGCACAGCATGCTTTTTGATGGCTTCTGACATGACTCACTCAGTCTCAGCTATTGTATGTTCTCTGGCATATTCTCTTCTGTTATGTCCTATTCTTGGTTCTTTCTTTCATCAGAGGTCAGAGACAATGCTAATCTTCCAGCGGGCGAGCTGTGTAGACGGAAAAAAAATCTGTCAGCCTCTTTAGCTGGCAGTAATCAAAAAGGATTTTTTTTTTTTGCCTTCTATCTCTGTGGATAGAAAGTAATAATTCTAAAGCACTAGTAGTCTCATATCACTTTACAAGGCTCTTTACCGTCTTTCCGTAAAGCTTTTCTCAGTGATAACAATTTTAATGGGGCTCAAAATGCGGACCTTCTTCTGGTCTCTGCACATGACAGGAGAGCACAGGAGGGATGTACTACGAGAGCGATAATGAGGCCAAAGTGAGAATGGATCTTCAGCGGCCAGGCACGCAGATGAAACTTTCAGAGCTCTCTGTTTGCCACATAATGCATGTGTCTGTACAGCAGGAATATTTAGATCCAGTATTTTTTTTTTTTTCCTCCATCACAGCCTTCCCTGCTGCAAAGGAAGTGTATTTACATATGACCTTGCACGCAGTAATCGGTGGAAAGAGGGAAGTTTTATTTAGCCGGAATGATGTGCTCTGGCTGGGATGTGACAGCGGAATGTGAATGTAGGAAAAGGTAAAAAGAAAAAAGAATTTGAGTCAGCAAAGGTTGGGAAAGGAATGGGGATTATCAGTAATGTGTTTTGGCTGCTGACTGTACAGTATATTATGTCAGAGGGTGGTTCAGCGTGTAGGTGTTGTTGATTTTTTTTTTTTGAATGCACATACATGTTGCTCAACGTACATGAGACATAATCAGAATAATTCAACCTCGCTGCAGACCAATTCATGGTCTTGGCGGTTCTGTATGTGCAGTGCATTGCAGACGAGCTTTCACCCCTTGAAATTCTCAATATGAATGTCAAGGAAAGTCAAAGAAAGATGATTTTCAAAGAATTTCAGTAAAAACGGATGGTGAGGTTTTGCCCTCCTCAGGCAATATTTTGTGAAAATAGTCTCTACATGCACATAGTCTCCCAGCTTTGTGCATGTGGAGGGCAGACATTTTGTCTGTTCATCAGGGATACATGATATTAGGAAAGCATACCCTATCTTTTTTGTTTAAATATTCTAATATTATTGATACATTCATTGTTACTTCATTTGTTTTCTGTTTTTGTCTTGACTTCGCCACTCTCTGTGAGCTTTAACATCTCTGCTCCAAAAATCTATACACGCTGTTGGTAATTAGGACAGTAAGAAGAGCATAATGGATGCTGGACCGCAGGATAATCCTTACCCTAATTTGTAAATGATGCAATGACCTCTTTTTTTTCAAACCCTATTTCGGACAAATAATGATCAATAAACAAGAACTAGTTCAAGTTTGAGCTTTGAAGTTAGTTCAAAATGTGTAGGTGTTGACTTATGAACATGGATTGGTTCATTTTAAACTGGGTGAACTAAGTTAAGAACTGATTCTTGCTAGGGATGAACTGAAACAGCTCTATCAAATGTCTTATATCTAGTAAGCGCTTGCCTTAGGAACTTCATCGTTCTTACGTGAGAGTCTCTCTCTTTCTCTCTGTGTGTGTTAGACAGAGCTGTCGAGACTGCTTGATGCTATGAAAATTTGATGCAGAAAATATTCTGTCGGTGCTGCATTTTTAATGGCAACCACACAGATTCAGGAATTATCATCAGAATGCTCCCTCCGGGTTCTCGACTGCACATCGTGCGTGGAATCCAATCGATTCTGCAGCTCCGGGTCAGACACGTCTCCATCTGCTTTGGGTGCTTAAATAATTTGTTGAGAATTTTATCTCTTTAACCATTGTTTTGACCACCGACAGCACACGAGAGTCAAAGCAGAATCGGAAAACTCTCCTCAGATTGTGGCAGTCTGGTGTATATTATTTCTCTCTCTCCTTTTTATGGAGTGGTGTTGTCAGAAGATGAGACTGGCCTTTGGGGCTTGATTGCCCTAATCTGCAGTCCAACGAGCACTTCTCCCACTGGTGATTGATATTTGGAGACATTGGTGGGACAAAAACAGTTTGAGATCTGACGCTGGTGAAAGACCCATCAGCTCAGTTGTCGATCAATGTGAATAAATATTTCCCACAACCCAGAAGCATTAGAATCAAGGGCAAAGGGGAAAAGAAATTAAAAAGGAAAAAAGAGAGGGGAAAAAAAAAATCAATTGGTTGAGAGCTTTACTAAAACGGGGATGGGGTTGTAATGGTGGTGGTGGAGCTGAGGGGAAGAAGGAGCAGAGGTGGGGAAAAATAGGCCTGTCAAGCTGGGTGAGTAATGAAGCATGTTTTCTGCTCTTCAAAGGATGGGGTGGAAGATGCAGTGACGCTGTGTTACATGCAATGTGCCATCCGACGTCATGCGAACTTGAGCTGCACATAAAAAAAAAAGAAAAATGTGCCTGGGAATTTATACCGAGGTGAACGTGCAGCTTTTGAGCTCCCCGCGTATCGATTTGACAGTCTCATGTGTCTCTTTAGGGTTGAATCAGTGTTGGGACAAAATATCCGCAGAAGTTCTCAGAATCACATGTCAATGTCAGGTTAGCGCTTGTTAAAAAGAAAAACAAACCAATGCACGGCTAGATAAAACAGATTTAACCTGGTCAGGGGTTGCTAACATCTCCTCATCTGCGTAATAGTTAGAAGTGATGCTTTAAACTCTGTAAACTTTTACTTGATATCCTTTTAAAAACAGTCTGTAAAGAGCCAATTTCAAATTCATGAGTTATGCTATGTGGTTAAGTATAGCTAAAAGCTCATGTTGGTTATTGATAGATTATAAAAAACAGATCATGAGGATTAAATATAGTATTTACCATTATTATCCATGGTTGTTGTCGTTCTTCCTGCTTATGCGAATGAGGATGCACAGTAGTGACGTGTCGACGACATACAGGTCGGATGGATGCGACCTGGCCGTAGAGACACAGGTCATATTTGAAAAGATCAGATACATACTGGATTTAGGGCCACATTTCCAAGTGGCCTGAGTCACATATGTAAATATTTAATGTGTGTTGTTCAGACTGTCAGGCGCATAAGGGGAAAAAAAACTAAAACAACAAAAAAATATATGATTTGGGTCACTTCAGGCATCAGTGTGAACATATTTTATTGTCCCACATTGGGGAAATTTCTGTAGATTGCAATATTTAAGCGAAGAAAGTAGACTTGCACAAAGGACATAAAATATATTAAAACAGAATAAGGAATAAAAATACTCTACAGTAAGGACAACAATTTAACATAAATACCATGTAGTTATAATTTAGTGTACTCCAGTCCAAAGGAGTACACAATATACTTATAGTGTTGGTTAATTTAAAGTTTTATTAAGTTTTATTGTCACACCAGGTTTTGTGCAGATAACAGCAGAAACTTTATTCAGAATGAGTAAAGTTGCATAGATATCAGCACAGATGTAAAACCTTACTGAGTTTGTTGGGACCAGTGGCGGTTATAGAGTCTTACGGCTGCTGAAAGAAGGATCTACATTAACACTCATCAGTGCAGCTAGGATGCAGCAATCTGTCACAGAAAATCACAAAAACGTACAACAAAGTTTGTGGTGGTTATTTGTCAAAATGTAGAAAATTTGAATGGGTTTGAATACTCTTTCGTAGAGCTGAACAACTCTTTTTGAAATGAAAAAGCTTTCACCCTATCTGCAGGGTATATGCTTTGCCTGATTTTACCCATATAATGTGACAATCTGTTGGATGTACCAGAAAGGCTTAACTCCAATAATGACCTTTTCCATTGTATCTCCTGTAGCTTCTTTTCTCTACATGTTGTAAAAGAAACTCGGTGTCCATGCACCCTCATTACTGCCCACCTCCCCAAACTTCAACCACTCACAATATGAATCTATTTCCCCCTGCCTCCCTCTCTCTGTCTCGCTCCCCCTCACCGCTCTCCTCTTTTTGATAGGGGATCCATTTGGTTTAAATTGACTCATTTTGTCAGTGGGAATCGGAGCAGAGAGACTGAGGAGGGAGAAACGGGGTAAGGCTTGAGCTAATACTTTGATCCCTCCGACAGGCAGCGTGAAAAGTGCATTTCATAAAGGATGTTCATCTGTGATGAGCCCGCCAGAGTGACAAATTGGGCCCCTGGTGCTTTAAATAATACACTGTGTATGGCTACAGCTGTGGTGCTGTATTTTCTTTTTTTTCCCCTACTGCTAAACTTGCCTGTTAAATAAAGGCGTGCGTTTCAGCTTGAAAGACTTCATCGTGACTTCAATCCAGAGCAGGTCTCACTTCAAATCATCTCCCTTTTCTTATTCATCCTGTGTGATACATGTAAATGTTAATAGAGGGCTTCGCTTTCAACTGTCCACTCGTATTCAGATTTGGACGTGGCCCTAAGAACAGTTGAGAGGCTTCGGAGTTCTGACCGAGGCAAGCCTTGCTGTCTCCCTGTGGCATTTGTTGCTCTCAGGAATTGTGCTATGATGAAAGTTTAAGACGTGGTCTACACTGTTGCTGTGGAGAAAAACTTTGCTACAGAAGCAAAGGCAGTGGTGTAAGATGCTGACAAGCTTAAGTTGATCTTATACCTTCTTTGTTCTGAATAATTTGACACCATATGAAAAAAGTCAAGGAATGTATTTGGAGCAAGTATGTGCACCATGCACCATTTTGATTGGACCCAAGTAGCACAAAAACTTTAAAGCCACAAGGTTACTCAGTGAGTACAGGGCTGTAGACGTTTTGTGATTTGAATGGACTGTCTACCTGTCATACACAGTAACGGTAAAAAGAAACATTCATGACAGTTACGGAAAAAAAATAGTGAAAGTTAACTGAGTTGATCTTACAGAACCACCTTTAGTGGCAATAATTCAAAGTATGTATCTTGTATGACTTTATCAGTTACATATTGTTATAGAGGCAGTTTCACAAAAATCTGAGTTCCAAAGAGGGTTCAATTGATTGAGATTATTGGGCTTTAGTTTATGAACATTTCCAGAGCACCTTGATCTAGTTGAAGTCAGTATCTACATTGGTCTCAATTTTGTGTTAAATGTGTTTAACTTTGACATATGCCTTGCTGTAGATTGACTGACTTCAAAGTGTTTGACCTCAAAGTTGCTTGAAGACATCCCTTCACAGATTCACGACTCTTCTTATTCCTATGGTTTCAAATGCCTGCCTGCCTGCTACATTCCCCTCATAAAAGCAATGGAAACTGCAAAGAAAGAAGATGGAAAGTAAAGAAAACTTTTTATTTTTTTTGTAGTTGTCTTATAGAACGGCTTCACCCTGTCATATCTCGAATCACCTAGACTGGATGGAAGTTTGAAGTTAATCAAACTTCCAGCCCCGTTATATGCCGCTGAACCATCAAAGAAGGTAGTTACAAATTTGATCAGCAGCTTGGAGTCTGCTCCTAAATCTCACCACACCTGACTTGAACAGATGAGTTTTAAAAAGTTAAAAGAGCTGGCAAGGACTTTTCCGTTTACTGACTGGAAACACATGGAAAGGGTAATGAGTAGGATTACGCAAGAAAAGCACTAAAAATCACTTTACATGTACCAACTTGTCTTATTCCTCCCGCTATGTCTATATCTTTCAAATGCTCATGTGCAGATGGTCCACCCTTATCCCAGACTCATACACAGACTCCTTAATTTTAAGGTGTTACATAATAGTGGAATTGTCTGCAACAGTCCGGTGGCGGGGTCAACCACAGCCGAGGTTGAATTAGTCACAGATTGAGTAAAAGGGATGCCAGCTAAATGTCTCTCCGCAGCAGCAAAGCCTGTATGTCACTCCGAAAGGCAACAAACACTGGGCTATGTGTGAGAGAGTTTATAATCCGGGACACCTTGGTGCTATCAGGCTATATCTCACTAAGCTTCAGTCCACGCAAGAGTGGCTGGAGAGTGTTTAAGCCACTTGACTTTTTGTCATGTTCTGTGTAAACATGATAGAACTGTTTTTTTACTATTAAATTTATGAAATAAAATATGCCTGGAAATGGCTTACGGCTTGGACTAAAATGCAAATTGGTCCATTTGAGACTTTCCCCACCAGGGGACGACCATAGTCTGATTTTCATTGAAGCACCCTTGCTTTCATTCTTGAACACTCAGACGCTGCGGGAGGTTTCACACAGCTGAGGCTCCCCGGCCAGACTGAAGGATACATTAGAGAAGGCCTGATGACTGGCACGTCCTTTTAGCACTTTCATCATGGCTGAACTCAGCACAGCCACTTAAAGCAGTTTGCTTTAACCTTCCCAGTAGGTGTTCAAACTATCCTGGAGGAATTCACCAAAATCCCTCACATAAACTGTTTGCTTTCCCCAAACTATACACTGCAACACTTCAACTAGTTGGCTTGTATACATATATCTATATATATACTTATAATTTATTCATCATAAATTCAGGATATTAGAAGTGTCGTGTCACACAGATGCAATACTTTCAGTATTAAGAACATTTTAAAACAACTATTAGGTGTACTATATTTTCATAGGGATAGGAATGTAGAAACTAAAATAAGGAAGCTCCTTTAAAAAAAAAAAAGACTTGTTCAGTTATGTCCCACTGCAGTCTTCAGAACACAATAGCCCATCATGTTTTAAGGAACCTGCTGAGACACAGCAAAACGAATCCCTCAGGGAAACACAAGCTCCTGATAATTTGCCTTCTCTGCTTCAGAATAAAGCTCACTTTGCCTGTTTATGAGTCTACCTCCTGAAAAAAAACAAACTGAAAGCCAGTCGCTTCAGGTCACTATAATTACCCCCAACACATTTGCACCACTAGCTTTCAATTAAGGTCATGACTCATCATCCCCGACTCACTCTGGCCTAGAATGGGTTTCAACACTAAGGACGAAAACAATGTTGATTTAATACTGAACTCCTACCTAACTAGATAAAATATGCAGTACTTATTGCAATACAAGCAACATTTATTATTACATTTATTCTGGCTTAGATTTGCTGCCACGTTTGGGATTCTCGTTGACCAAGTTTTGTAGAGCTTTAGCTGAATTGACATTTGACTCTAGAGCACTTAGAAATGTATGGTTGTCTCATTGACTCCAATATACCCTGGTCATGTGGCTGTAACACAAGCCCAGAATGCAAGCCCAATTACACTGCAAGCCTTCTTGGATTGGCGGTCAGCAACAGTTGCTTATCTTCGACCATCGCTTCTGTCTTTCTTCCTGACTTTGGGCGAGTATACCGCTCGCTGTCAGCTAAAGCCATGGCTGGCTCACTCTGGCCCTGAATGTGTTTCCAAAATGCGGCTAAAAAAGATGCCAATTTACTATTACCTTGAGAAATATGTAGCATTTATTACGTAACAAATTGAGCAATTTATGTCATCCAAGTTTTTTTTTTTTTTTTTGCTCTAGGTTGACAATACACAAAATCTAATGTGTCCTTCCTGCTCCAGTTTTGGCCAAGTGGGGTAATGCTGTACTTATGCTGGTTTGAATGTACGAGTATAATGTTCTGTGCAGCTTCTATGTGTTTAAGCTGCATAACACGAAATAACAACTAGACACGTTATGGGTGGTTTTTACATTTTATGTAATAACCCCATTTTCAGACATGCACTATCACCTCTCCCTCTCTCCACGCAGATACCTATAGTATACCGGGAATTTAGATATTTTCTCCTACTTATATGTTAATGAAAAGCACAAACCACCGATTTTTTTTTTTCTTCTGGGAGGATTTAATTGAAATTTTATTTTGACAAATAACCATTTAATGGTGTAAAACAGGCCATTGTGTGACTGTGCCTGGGAGTGTGCGATAAGAGTAACAGTGGAGGAGAAGCAATGACACTTCTTTTCTAAAGAATGCCTGGCGAAATAAGAGAGAGATGCTGTGTATGTGTCACACAGAGAGGGGAGAAAGATTTTAGAGAAATAGTAAACAATAATAATAATAATAATAATAATAAACATTTTTGAAAATCTGAGTTAACCCCCTCAGAGTAGCAAAGTAAGCCCTACCATTTTCCACACACACTGCTCCATCATATATTCCATGTCTGCCTTATCAGTTAACACTCTGGGTTTGCCTTCTTGTCTGCGGTTGAAAATAGCAAGCTCAGACACAACAAACGGAAGCTTCTTCACACAGTGTGCGTCCTTAATGTAAGCTTTGCTGCAGTGCAAAAACATGCAGTTGGTGTGGCTGCGTGCGTGTGCGCTTGGGGGGGGGGTAAAACTGAGTTGAGACCTCCATATTGTTTTATCGGTTACTAGCAGCAGCATTGCATGCGTGCACCACGGCAGAGCTGTTAATTCTAATCCTCATGGCGCTTCCAGAGTAAAAGGCTCAGCTCTGCTGTAGGAAACACACATAAGCATGTGAGTGAGGGGGTGACAGTGCCATGTTTAGGAGGTGTTTTATTTTTTTTTTCTCTCTAGCTAAATGCATTACATATGCAATGATGTAAGCAGCAGTTGATTAAGAAAAGAATGCTAAAATACTCTTAGAGCTTAAAAAGAAAATGCATTTGTTGTATGGTTTTGTTGTTTGCACCACAGAACGCAGGACATGAATAAGGTTTTTTTTTTAATTTTGTTTTGTCTTGTTTAGTTTCAGTTGCCTTGTGAATGTGTGGCAGGAAGCCAGCACCATCCCATCACTCTGTTCAGGAGGGCAGGATGAGTCACTCTGCTCTCAAAATCATTCCTTCCTTTTATATATGACAGTGGGTCACAAGAGCTCTACGGAGGCATTCTCTTGCGTCTGTGCTCATATATCTATATATACACACACATGCATGACAAAGATAATGAAAATATTCCTGGCAAAGAAGACAACATCCTACTAAGTATTCCAACCACTTGATTTACTTCAATAGTAAATGTAGCACAAATGTAACAACCAAAGATGATAATTGTTTTGTTTTTTTTTGTAATAGAAACTGCCTTAAAAATACCTAATTGGTAGATGGAGTCCATCTGAGAGTAATTCAATTTAAGTAAATCTAGATGTTCTGTAAAGGTCTTAGAGTTTTGTTTGAAAACATTAGTGAACAAACAGCATGAAGACCAAGGAAATCATCAAACATGCCAGGTATAAAATTGTACAAAAGTTCAAAGCTGGATTATATCATAATACCTAATATCCTAAACTTTCTTGTAGGTACTCTGGTCATATATATGTGGCCTACATACAACACAAATTGTGTGGCAGAAAGACAACCCCAACAAATTGGGTCTGCTACAAAAATTGATGGCGGCAGCGTCCTTTCGTGAGGAAGTTGTTCTTTGGCATCAAGACAGAATGTGGCTAGAGTTGACTAACAGATGGATTGGTTTACCACCCGGCAGGGGAACCCTAAATACAGACATAAAGCTTTGTAGAAATAGTTAAAAACAAAGCAAATTTGTGTTTAAATGTCCCAGACCTAAATTTAGCTAAGAAAATTTGGCAAGACCTAAAATAGATGTTCACAAACGCTTCAGTTTTAGATGGGCAAAGCTGGCAATAACATACTAGCTGGTTGCATTGTGCAGCTGGAGCAGTTTTACAAACCGAAGGAAGCTGAGCGTACATTGTCACATTTTAATTTGTAAGAAGAAAAATAAAATCACGTATTTTCTTATGATGTACCGCTTTTTGTTGGTATATCATATAAAATGGTCTGATTGTTGTAACATGACAATGAGAAAAAGCTCAAAAAGTAAGAATGTTTTTGCAAAGCACTGTATATGAGAGCCATTGTCCGCTTCGGCAGCTCATTGCTCAAAATGGAGCAAGGAGACGTACAGACCCCCCAGAGTCTGAGGACATGTGCAGAGGGTACGAAGAGTGCAAGCTCAATTTGATAATTGGCTGAGAGATTGTCACCAGAATGAAATTATGCTAGTTAATTCCTCCTCAATTAATTACCTCAGGACCAGGCCGCAGTACATTCATTACGCCAGGAAGAGTATTGACCCCGCTGAAAGGGAAAAGCAGCCATATTATACCCATAATGCCTGCTTGAAGTGTCATTGCAATCCTTGTTCGCGTATAGCCTGCAGGCAAAGGGGAAAAAAAGGACTAAAATGGAAGTGACGTCATAACCCCAGTCTGTCTGAATATAGGCCTGAAAACTGTGCAGCCTCGCACGTATATCGTTTTTGTTCCACGCACGACATTGTAGAAAGTGAGACAAAAGGAGGTGACAGGTCATTACAAAACTCCATCAGGGCTCTGTATCTTTCTCCCCTCTTCCTCTCGTCTCCGTTTTTCCACCGCACCCGTCTGGCGTCTCTCAAGGCGTGGTGGTGGGGGTTCCAGATTATTCCCTTAGTTGCCCTTGCCAGGTAGTAAATACTTCAAGAAGCTCAGGAGGCAGGGAATAGATCAACTGCTGCCACACTCAACAGCATCCTGCCAGCTGGCCCATAAGACGCATTGCTGAAGCAAAAAAAAAAAAGGGGGGGGGTGTGGGGTTTGATTGCGGCATGGGAAGATGTTTGTTGAAGAATAACAAATGTGGGTCAAGTAGGTTCATCAGCAGAGTATGATTTGCATGAAAGATAAATACAGTTTGGAGATACAGAAAATTTGCTGTTTCATGTCTATAACATCTAAATGCCCTTGTACTTCCAACATTTGAACTGGGAGTAACGGAAGTTAAAATGGTGCTTCTGTTCAAAACTGCTGCTGATAAATCTTACAACTGCTGATGTTAATGCTATCAATAAATGCTTTTCCTAGCCGGGCGATCTGTTTTCAAAGGCCGTTGCTCCTCAGCGCTCTCCTTTTTGTTCCATATCCCCACCCACCAAGCCACACTATCACCGCTGCATCTCTTCCATCCTTTCCTAATTGTCTGGCAAGCATCTCAGCTAGAGAAAGACAAATATCGCTTTTTCCTGTGGATATTGTTCTGTCTGAACCCGCCGTGACCGCGTTAATAATTTAGCACCTATTCTGTTTCTTGCTGCTCTTTTCTCCCAGGAACACTTCCTCCCTCGCCTTTATTTTCTCTTCTTAGCATGTTTTGTTTTTTTTTCCTTCCCTACCCTCTTCTTCCCTTTAAATTTCACCACAGCCACCTGCAGTAATATTTAGAAATGCAGAGCATTAGCCTGCCTGTTGGTTCTCTGATGCGGTGGACCTTTTAGCTCTGAGGCATTGCCACAGGGGTTCTTCAAAAGTGAGGAAGAAGACATTCTTTCACACTTAAATTAATTGGCTAGTTTTAACTAATTGTTATTTCTGCAAAGATATTATGATTAGGAGTTGCCTTACCTGCACGAAAGATATCTCGCCCCCATAAGTTTGGGTAAAAGTGAGTAAAAACATACTGTGACAAAAGAAAGGCAAGCATTGACAATGCTAAGTCCTTCCTCCTGGCTCTGATTGGTTGTTTTTGACCAGGAGAGGTGCATTTATTTTATTTTTTTTTATAGTAGCTCATGGTTGTGACACCATAATGTCGCAACACGGTGACAGCTTTAATAAGTATTAGGTTCTGTGAAGTCACTGTCAGAAATAGTTCTCTAAACGGCAATAGAAAAAATTTCATTTTTTGTGATTTTATCAAAGAGCAATAAACTAAATTTAACTAGCAGTTAGCCTTTACAGGTGTTAAAGGCCAACTGCTAGTTAAATTAGACCTCACAGTTTAGTTAAAATAACTCAAACTGAAATGGATGAATCCATTAGATACAATTATGTATTACTGAACATTAAATGTCCATAAAGAGACTGATTTATGGTTTGTTGCCACTTTATCAGTCAAACATCGATTTGTAGCATTTATTGTGTACGGCAGAAGTTCTTCATTGAATTTGTGGTATTTTATTTGGAATTTTATTTTCCTGACAAAATTCGAGTTCTTTGAAAAAAATTGGAACACGTACTTTCAATCCGAATTTTTCCTGCCTCATTTAGAGTAACTGCCTGGACGGAAAGGTATCTGTTCGCAGTGTCTGGCAAATTGACTACTCTCACAAAGAATACTCTCATGTGTCTTCTCACAGGTCGAAAAAAACTATTTCTATTTTCATCTCGATGGAGAATGTGCTCCATTATGGTTTCAAATTGAAATCATGCGGATGGGTGTAAATGGAATTTGAAGGTTAAAGTGTTTTCTTTAGCCTTCTTAATATAGCTAATATGATAGAAGCTTATTAGATTGAGTTGGAGGAGAGGTGAGCGGCGCCTCCTATCTGGCTGCACACAGGAACTCTCTGAGAGATAATTTGAAGTTTCAAACAAGCTAAATCAAGGTCTCCAGACCTATGATGTGAGTGTGCACGTCTCCGAGCACATGCTGTCAAGCCTTTTCTTAAAAAACACAGAGCATTCTCTTTTATTAGAGTTGTCATAATTGCCGCCCTCACGCTTTCTTCTCCCATGTTTCTTGTGTTTGTTTGTGTCCCCATTTCTTCTCTCTTCTCCTCTACTTTTCGCTGTTCTCTTTGGCAATGTGTTTGGCCTATGACGGCCCAGAGGCAGCCATGCTGTCTTCTTCACTCAGTCTGCTTCTTCTGCCCTGACCCTGCTCTACTCAGAACACACACGCTCCGTCCTCTATCTCTTGTCCCTTTTTTCCTGTCCCTTGTTTTTCACATCATTCCTGTCTTCAACACTCCTCCTTTTTTTTTTTTTTCCTCTGACCCCTATCTGCTGTCCAGTCAAGAGCAATGTCTATCAAAGAAACTCGATGCAGACAAATACATAAAGACGCAAGCTGGCAAGTCATCTCTCTGTTCTCTCTTTGCTCTCGTTTTTCGCTCTCTGTTTTTCTTTAAAATTCCCAATTGCTCCATCTTTCTGTAATGAACATTCCCTTGGTTTTTGTGTGGAACTGCTGGCAGGAAAATGAGAGCAGTCATGGATCAAAAATCAGCGTTTTAGAAGCTAGACTGCCAGTGATGGAGCTCAAACGCAGACAGATGAACTTTGCTGACATGTGCCAGTGAAGAAAAATATGCACCTTACTTCTGTGACACAAAAGGACACAATCAACTGTTCCTGCTTAGAAATGTTCAAACAATTACAAGAACTTCCTTGAGGTGCCATATAATTTTTAAGTGAGGGGATAGTACAACAGAATCTTTCCATACAGTAAAGTCTTAGTGCAGAGTGTTTGTTTTGTGTTTTTATTTAACAATCATCATTTCTCTTTCTCTATGCTAACGTAAGTGACTTTAAAGTAGCTGTTCTTTCAGCAACGACAATAATATTCCTGTGGCTCCAACACGATCATTTTTTTTTGAAACCCCAGTCCTCCTAAAGACAAGACTGGAGCATTGGGTATTTAACTTGGGACTGAGTGGCTTCCTGATTGTTTTGCTTGTAG
Source organism: Brachyrhaphis roseni (assembly GCA_903066815.1). Taxonomy (NCBI): domain Eukaryota; kingdom Metazoa; phylum Chordata; class Actinopteri; order Cyprinodontiformes; family Poeciliidae; genus Brachyrhaphis; species Brachyrhaphis roseni. Next base: position 15,189 of record CAEFZY010009426.1, on the reverse strand, counting down.
CATTATTGCTAGGCTTTTTAAGCATGGCAGAGTGACCCGCTTATATTGTACTGAGTCGCGGTTGGTATTGTGGGCTTGCAAAGACCTTTATGAACACCTAACAAAAGCCAGATACTGGGCTGTGAGTGCTCTGCTGGCTTTTCTTTCAAGACATTTTCTACTGTCCTGATTTCGGAATTGGGGGCTCCAAAGGCCTGAGGACACGTATGGAAACTAACTTACACATATCCTCCTTTAAAGAAATCTGGTAGCTTCATTTTGTTGATCGCAACAGTGATAAGAATCTAGAGAGTAACAATTCTGGATTTTTGAACTGAGGTCCTTCTAAAAGACTACCGTACTAGGAATTTCATAATAATCTGCAGTAGATAAATCTCTTGGCTTCTTCAGATTATCTGGTCCTAACGGATAGCGAACAGAAAATTAAACAGGTTTCATTTTCATAGTTAGAACAAATAAATTCATTAATGTACTTTGCAACCATTGAGATCTTTTTCTCTTGCACATGTCAAACAAGTTTTTCCATGACAGTTTTTCCCCTGAAAACAAACATGGAGAAAGAAAATATATAACATTTACTCATATCAAATATTTTGATCAGGATAGGTGGTGATAAGTATTTAAAAATGATTTTTAGTTGTTTCCATCATATTGTGAGCCCAGTCTTTGAAACATGGCGATATCATGGGGTGGGGCATGCTTTGCTTTTGTGGTTTTAATTTTAAATATAAAAAAATAGAATAAAACAAATCTGTTCATCCTTTAGTATTTTTTCCTGCATATTCAGTAGTTTAGAATAAAAATCTAATAACCACATTTTCGTAACTGTCACCTTTCAAGGAACCTACTGAACCAACTAAACTGTATTTACAATATATAAAGATAGTTATCTGATGCATGTATGATATCACTTATAACCTTCAAAGCTGGCGGCTGGGAACTTTGATTACATCGACATTACTTCAGCCCTTAAATCAAAGACTGTGTTCATTCGAAGCACAATCAGAGCAGAGTCTGAGTGTTTGTAATATTGAACCAATCTCAGATGCACTAAAAAATATTAAGCATAAAGAGACAAAGTAAAAAAGAAAAAAATACATTTTTGCTTCCGGAATAGCTGCCCAATTCATTTACCCGATGGGGAACGTCCTTGATTTTAGCAGTCCTGCTGAGTCAGTGGAGCATGGCTTGGAAATCACTTTTCTATCAGAGTGCACAACACGCAGAGCGCTAGTTACCTTACCTCTCCATATAACTGTGGACGCAAGTGGAGATGGGGTGCTAAAGGTTGCTTGCCTAAGCGTGCTCCCTTCTTTGTCTGAATACGATTAGAGGTGTGCAGCAAAATCATAGGAGCGTTTCAGGAGCAGGGCACAGATGCCCCCCAAGAGAGATGATGTGCATTGTGGGTAGCCTGATGGCTCAATCTTTACACAACAAGAAAAAAAAAAAATAACAAGAGAGGCAGTCCGTACCTGCTATCCGCTTGTCTTGTTGAAGGCCTGGCTTGTCAAGCTGAAGCAGAGAGAAAAAGGAGGGAGAGACATGCTGTGATCCAAAGCCACACTTGTCATTCTCATCACATCAGCTGCCATGTTAATTGTGATTGCAGTCGCATCTCTTTTTTGGGTTTTTTTTTATGTTCGTTTCATTTTCCTCCCTTTTCATGTATTTGTATATTTGAGGTTTTGGGTTAGCTAATCAGCCAAAAATTAAGAGTCACAGTAATTAGTGGTCTTTGTATTCCAGTAGAAGGCAAAGATTCCTTTTAGCGCAAAGAAGGAATGGCACTCTTAACGCAACATTCACATTCTGTTCATAAAATATGAATTCAGTTCTAAATCTGTAGGACCCTAGCTGAATTTCTTTTTGTTTTTCCTTTCTCCTGTCTCCTCCTACTGTCCTTGTCTCGGCTGCATTGTGTCCTCAAGTCATGTGTCTGTTCTGCAAAACCTTTTTTTCTTTTTTGAGGTGTGATCGACATATTTTTCCTGCACACTTAATACTGCAGAAATAAAGAATTTAAAAGTGATTTCTGTTCTACTTTTTGTTTCTTTTGCAGGAGATAAAGAGCATTAAAAGTAAGCTATGGTCCAAACTGTTGTTTTTTGTTTTTTTTGTTTTTGTTTTGTTTTGTTTTCTGAGCAAAGGCATGCCTGGCTTGATTTGCAATCACCCTCGCTTTTGCTTGATTTTGGTTTCCCATAGTTTGCTTCATGAAACAGCATCTAACACAGCACTACCCTTAACAATGACTCTTCCGGCTCTGTCTCATTCGAAAGCATTAAGGCTTTGGCAAAGACCCCCTTGTTTCTTCCTTCCTTTTTTTTTTTAATGTTATATTTTTAAACGTACGATCTTATGTTCGGTCAACTCATCAGTTTGAAATATCTATCACATGTTCTATTGTCTGACAGTGAGGCTAGCGTGTTGTCCCAGCAGTGGCATTGTAAGCGCATAATTTGCTTTCCGCAATAATGCAGAAGATGTTGCTAATCTGAGACTAGCGCTCAGATAGGTAATTGGTTAAGGCCACTTAATAGTGGATTTAAGAGGATATTTGAGCGCTTGAGCCCCGCAAAGCTATTAAGCTACTTAGATGAGCGTGTGATTGTCGCCTGTCAATCAGCTAAAAAACAAGCTAAAAAAAAAAAAAAGGAGGGTGTCGGTGGCGTTTCCATTTTGCACAGACAGAGCACATCTTAAATCTTACATGAGAAACGCAAGCTGACCTCTTCCCCCTCTTTTCACCACTGCGGTTCCAACCCCTTCCCTTCTCAGCACAAAATGTGTTTTGAAGCATGACATTATTTCAACTCTGATTCACGCCACTCTTTTCTGTTTATTTTTAGTTTGAGGCTGTCGTCGTAGCCAGTAGTGTCTTCTTTTCGTTGTGGGTCTTTTTGTTATTCTTGCTGTCATGAGGTATGCGTTCTGCATGAAAATAAATGCAGCTTTGTTAGTGAGAGCTGTGTTGTACTCACTCGTACACAAAGAGCTCCGAACATGGGTCCCTAACTATTGTGGCCTGTTTTTTGTTTCTTTTTATTGCTTTTTTATCTTCTTCATTAACATTTAGATGTGGTAATGACCTCATTAGGGGACGAAAACATACAGACTAATGTATTTTTAATAGCTATGTCTTGAAACATGCCACAACAGCAGCGCTAGTTGTAAGCTTATGAAAAATTTTCTCACTTTGTTGAAATAAATTACGGTTATTGACACTTTTTTTTTTCCTGCTCTCTTTTGCTTCCTCCAGACTCCCGGCCCTTGCCTGACGTAGCCATGACTGGCAAGTGCACCCGGGAGTGCAACGAGTACGGCCACTCGGACTCCTGCTGGATGCCTGTGCGCACGTCGCCCGAGCGACGGCCATCCAAGTCAACCACCAACCCCCAACAACAACCAAAGCTTTCTACTTTCATGACCGGTAATAGCAGCAGCGGGAGCAGTAGCAGCAGCGGCAGCGCGGAGCAGCCAGGTAGCCAAGAGACCCTCGCCATGGCCGCCATGGCCAACGGAGACCCCACCACCACGCACATGATGGGAGACCGCAACCGCAACTTGCTCAACAAGAAGATGGCCTCCTCCTCTTCTTCTTACGAGGCCTTCGGCTCGCCTTCCTATGGCTCACCAGGAGGTGGCGAGGAGACGCTGGGCCACCCTACAGAGGAGATCCCCCTCGCGCCAACCGGAGAGTACAAGCCCACGTCGTGTGGTACTCTGACGCGACGGGAGGTGTACCTGTAAGCTTGGAGTTATACCATAAAACCAGTGGCACTCAAAACCCATTGCGAACGATACTCACCCATAGTTGTTGCAGTTACAGAATTTTTTTTTTCCAGCCACCCAAACGCCGACTAAAACTTCCCCAGAGACTCTTTAACGTAACATCTAAGTGGACATGTAAACACAACAGTTTTACAAAGTGCTATTTCTGGCCATGACCTGGCAGAGAAGAGGAGGAGGAACTAATGGCAAGCCTCGTTGTTTGGAGACAGTCTGCTGCCTGATAGTCAATCTGTAAAGTTAAACAACTCATTTTAGATAAACAGCACACGCATGACTACTCCAGTGTTCCCTACAGAAGTAACTGTTGTTTTTAAAGATAACACTGTAAAAATACGCCCATTTCTTTCATTGCCCTTGTCTGTTCTTTTCTGGAATCAGAACTGTTCTCGCAGACTGTTTTGACTTTGGAATCTGCCTTGATTTGGCCTTTTTTTTACAGTCCAGAATAGTCTGGCCAAGATGCCATTTTGTCTAAACAAAGCGACTGGACTCTTTCACCATCACCCATCTTTTGAGTTTGTACTGAACTTCCAAGCCAAGACATGGCTGAATTTGAATATTAGAAGGGACTGAAAAGACTAAGCTTTAAAAACTGACCTCTTCAGGATATGGAAACCTGGTTTAGAAGCCAATAGACTTTCCTGGCTTGGACTGCAACTCCACTTAAGAGACACATGATGAACTTTTGATGACCAACCGCGTCAAAACCTCGCGCAAGTGTCACTCATTGTAAATAAGCATCGGAAGCTAGCAACAGAGCTCGTGGCTCTGGTGCCCGACTTTCGCCCTGCTACCTTTAGTAAGTCTCTTTGTTATTTTGTCTTTTGATTGGCAAGATTGAGACAAAAGCCCACCTTGAGAAATGCAAGATACTTTACGTCTACAATCACATTCCCTGGAGAAGCATGGCTTATTATCTGATCACCTTAGTAAGAAGAGCATACGAATTGGTGTTTAACTGTGTTTCCTGGTGGCAACTTGGGTTAAGCACAGTGTTCTGGCAAGATATTAAAATTCTTCAGGTGCAGTTAAAATCTGTCGATATTGGGAGACTGAAAAGCATACCCATGGCTGAGTTATCGGAACAGTTGCAATGAAAGACATGTCTTACTTTCATTTGTGTGCGTGGGGGTGCGCGTGTGGGTGTGTGTGTGTGTGTGTGTGTTCAGACTGAGCAATAAATACCATGATATAAGTGTGACCAATACCTTATTTTTCACTCTTCTCTCAAAAGCCTTCAAGATGACATCGATGCCCATACACTGGAATCCTTTAAGTACTTATAGCTGTTGCTTTTTTTTTTAACCATGAATGTAAGAATCAGCTCAGTTGGGGAACAATCAAACAAAAAAAGCAACAGTTTAGGATACATGTGGACAAATGTTTCTGTCGAAGTCAGACCAAAGCTTCGCGAATAGGATGAAGCATTACCCATAGATGAAAAGCTTTCTCCGAGAACTCTGCTTTAAGTACGCATTACTTGTTTTTGTGAAGGAATGAGCGATAAGAATGTCATGTCTCAACTAAACCACCCATATAATCATTACACCAACTCTTTCTACACACAAATGTTATTGTTTAGATTTTGTTGTGCCTCCTTGTGTACATTTTTTTTTTTTCGCGGCTTCAGAGGCACAAATCTTACTGTAATTAAAAAGAGATGCAATTAAACTTTTTTTTTTTTTTTTTTTTTTTTTTTTTGTATTTTAGCAAAAAACCCCTTTTGGCTCAACCGGAGGTGCTTTTTCAGTTTTTCTAAACACCCACTCCGGCAATCTATAGTCTGTAAGTACTACTCGTTGTTTGAAAGAAAGTGCTCCTAATACTTATCAACTGTATACATGAATATTTACTTTTTACTGCACGTTTAATGGCAACTTACTTCACTTACAGAGGACAGATGATGAAAAATAAATAAATAAATAAAAACTGTAAAAGAAATTGTATAAAAATAAACAAAAAAATGTTTCTCTTGTAAACAGAAGCCCATCTTGTTGCTTGCATTTTACCCATGTAATGCGACTTTGTACACTAATCAAGACTGAACTGTTGATTTTCTTTTTTTTTCCACCCATTACCAAATTTTATTATTGCCTCATGTCACATATACTTTAAATGATTTGTTTTCTTTTGTATTGGCTGTATACCATTAGGATAGACAATTTCTCATGTATTTTTATTGTTTTAGTCACTTCCAATGTCACACAGTTGCAGATAAAATTGTGGAAATGATCATGACGATGTACTGTGTTTCACTTTTTTGTTTTCCTCCATTATTTGGTGCCACTTTGTATATTTAGAGTGCTTCTGAAAAAAAAGGGGACAAAAAAACAAAACAAAACAAAAAAAAACTGAGTGAATGCAAATATGCAATTGTGCCTTTTTATACCAATTGGTATGATTAAATGTTGGTCTGAAATGGTGCAGAAATGATCACACTGACTAGTAGATGGGGTTGGCATTTAAGCACTGAAAGTCATCTGCATATTAGATGAAATCCCATGATGTCAAAGATTTTTTTTTCTTTTTTTTTTTTTTGTTGCTTCTGAAAGGATGACTAGTCAAATGTCAGTGAGCCTGTAAGGTGTAATGATTTAAATGATTTTTCCTCACTGGGAGTCAGCTATCTTGTTGAAATACCAATTTCCTAGTGCATCCTTTGTGCATTACTGAATGAATACAGGTACAGGTGAAAAGTTGCTTGTTGTTGGAAATGATCTATTGGATTTTTTTTTTTTTTTTTTTTGGTAGTGTTCCGCTCATGTACATGTGTGACAACAGAGGTCAAGTAACCTTTTTTGTGCATGAAACAAAAGCTCTGAAAGATAGAGATAGCGGGGAAGGAAAAAAAAAAGTAAAGAAAAAAAAAACGCTTGAAGACATTGACTGCTCGAAAGTCGTGGGAAGATAAAAATGCAAATGTGACAGTTTACTAGGAGGGATAGATAGGAAAGGGGGTGGGGGGGAATTGCCCTGCCAGAATGCACACCTCAGGACGTGTTGTGAGGAAAAAGTACAGGCACAGAGTTACAGAGTTTGCATATCTAGAGATTATGGTAAGGAAACCCTGTTCTACAAATGAGTATGCTGCAGGGTTCCCTATGATGTTGCAAAGTGATGCCTTTCTTTTTTTTTTTATTTCAACATCAGATAAAGTGGGAACAGAGACTCTTACAGGGTGCAAACTAAAAGACATGAAAGAAAGATTGCCTTACAAGAAAAACAACATCGAACACAATCTATTCTACATCTTTTCTGAGAAATGATAGGCTCAACGGGTTGTTTCTTTTTTTTTTTTTTTTTCTGATACACCAAGGCGACGGACACCGAACCCCAGATGAGAGCAGGTGTTGGGATTCTTTAACATGTCACAGAAAGTGTGAAACTTGCCTTCCTGAGGTGTGCGTTCGGTGGGTGCTCTTGTCTGGTTAAAAAAAAACAAAAAAAAAACATTCACATGCGTGTAATGAGATTTGTAATATTACCCATTACTATTTGTCCTGCGACATGGATGTTGATATAGAGAAATTTGAGGAACAAATTTATCATCGTTTAATATGAGTCACTATGCACGCAGCTTAGCTGAACATGGCAAAGTGTATTGAACGCAAGTCCACTTCTATTTATGAGATATTTTACATAATTTAATTTGCTTTTGTACAGGTTTGTGTAAATAAATTGCTTGTCATTTTTGTCTCTGCAGAAATTAAAATATAATATGTTAAAACTGTTGCGTGCAATTCTTTTGCTACTTTGGTGTCTTGCTGTTTTTTTTAATGCAACTTCTCAGCATTTTTGTAATCATTTAGTTTTGTTGTTAATTAATATATGACCACCACATGACAGTTCCAAAGACATGTAACTTCACCCAAGTTAAATTACTAAGTATTTTTGATTAATTTTGAATGAGTTTTACTAACCACACCCAGGCATGATTACTGTTGGACCTGTGTAATCAAAAACATACATTAAACGGAATGTCTAACATAAAATAGGATAAAAGGTATGAAAAAGAAACTTATCAAGCCCCTATAAAAATTGGATAAAAATGTCATATTAAGACAAAATTCATTGACATCTATCAGCCTTTGAAAGGGTCTACTAAGACATTTCTAAAAAAGCACAGTGATATTCATAATCGACAAATACATAAACATGGAGCAGTGCTGTACCTTTTCAGTAATGATCAGCCTTTCAAAATTACTTCAACATCTTACGTATGTCACAAGAAGCTCAGAAAAACATCTGCAGCACTCGGGTCCACTTGCCTTGGGTCAGTATTTTTCGATTCAATAATGAGAAAGAGACATGGAAAAAATGGCATCCAAGACAAAACCACTGCTGATTAAAATACGTATTATATGGAGTGGCCCAGTCAAAATCTGGACTTAAATTTGACTGAGATTCTGTGGCGTGACCTTCGAAAGGCCATTCATTGTGAAAACTCTCCAGTGTGGATGACTTAAAACTGCTCTATATAAAGGAGTGTGCTGGCTGACTTCGCAAAAATCCCACCTCTTGAAAAATGGGTCTGGCATGAAACGAAGCACATCATCTTTTAAAGGGACTTTGAAAGTTAGTGCCTTTTTGGAGCATGGACAAGTAATTATGTTACCTTTAATTGTTATATAAATGTTGTAAATAACAAACATGACTTTGTAATTTGAGACTTCTTGACACTCCCGGTCTTTCTGACGCTCCACCTTTACCACGTCGTCACAACAATGCCTCTCAGTATGCCATCAACAACCGTTCTCAGGAGTGTTTGACTGAGACACACAGTTCTACCAGGTTTATGCTAATTGCTGCTGCCACTAGACTGGAAGAGGAGAGTGGGGAAGATGCGGGGTGTTTTGTGAAGCAGATGACACCCCAGCTTACCTAAGTATCATCGCTGACCAGATCCAGCCTTTTATGTCCACAGCGTATAACCGTCTTCTGATGGCTACTTCCAGCAGTAAAGACATTTGACACTCTTAGGATCCAGCAATCCAAAGAGTGTTCTCCAGCAAGGTGTGTCGGTTTAGTGGATTCCTCTAGAATTGTATTTCTTGCTGTCAGTTTTGTCTGGAAATAATAAGGATCTGAATTTAGTTAGAAGCACACATGAACAGAAAAAAAAAAAAATAATACAACTGGTAATGTGACAGTGCAAATATTGGTTACGTGGAAAATGTGCAGCACTGCTGTGTTTCGATATTACATATTTTGTAATGACTTTTGAAAATAGTTCTCATAAATCAAGAAGACTGATTTAAATGCTACAATAGAAATCAGACAGTTTTTTTTTCTCTCTGCTATTCAGGGAACCCCGTTGAAAGGTAATTCCCAAACTCATCTTCCTCTGTGTGATATATATGTCTATGTTCTCATACTGTGTTTGTTGTGTGCTTTAGCTGGTGTGAATGCAAAAAATAAATAAATAAGTTTGCCCTCATCTATATTTTAGCATCGATTTCCAATTTTCCATGTGGGTCTGAGTTGATGTATGAGGTGATTACCAGCTAGGTAATTACAGATTCATTCTAATCAATTCCACATACTCTGGTTCGCAGCATACTGCAGTGTCTCCCACAACTTAAGACTAATAATGATACCATATATATGCTTCACATTTTTAATTTGGGGGGAATAAAAGTTTTTTTTTTTGGGTTCTTTAGCACAAATCAGGAACTGTTGCTTACATCTAGATTGAACAAAAAAATGCAAAAGTGTGACAATTATTTGTTCTCTCATATTTGATCCGGAATAGATGTCACTTCTCAGCAAGATTGCATCCTGTTGATATGCAAATGGTTTCGCTCATCTTCAGGTTCATTTTGGAGAATTCTAAATTTGCTTGCTGCGAAATAATCAGCGGGTAGCATTCTTTTTTCTTTTTTTTTTTGGTGGAAAGAGGGGGAATTAAGACAAATTAGAATGAATGTGAATGTAATTAATGTTTAGGCAATGCATACCAATCAACTGTTGTGAGCTTTTATATATATATATATATAAATAAAACAGCAGCTAAATATAATGAATGCTGGATAATGAGAATACGAAGCGGGATGCAAATATGACTTGATGCACTCATTAACTCGGGAAGTGTGAGCGTGTGTGCTCTTGTGGAGTGGGATGGTTCAGTCCTAGTGGTGACAGAAGAATATAACAGGGTGGGGAAAGATTCTCAGCCCACTCTGTTGGAATAGGACATGTCACTTTTTTATTTATTATTTTTAAAGGCTCCTAATTTCTTAGGAAGTCACTCCCACATTTATGAAAATTAATTTAAAAATGTAATAACCACCAAAATTAAAGTTTCTGGGGCACCAAGTGATCCCAATGTGTGTAATTTAGCATGCAAATATCCTCATATTTAAGGGCCATAAAAATGATAAACATGGAAAGCTCCAAACATAAATGCATCGTAATTAGGTGTCCAATCATTTTTCAGAGTTGGTGAGTAATTTTGAGAGCACCATTTGATAACAAAAACTTTATAGCCATGCCGCTCTAACATAAAGTGACAATGATATTTGTAAAACGATGTGCCACCTTGATCCCGGAGTGATGGAAATATGTGATAAATTATAGGCAAATTGAGCTCACCACAAAGAGCCCTTAGTTTTGGCCAGGGTGTTGCTTTGTTAGGTTTCCAAGCTACTGCTTTTAGAAATCCAAGAAAATCATCACTCAGTGATTCTTAATTTGAGTTTCCATCACTACTTCTGCCTTTAGGTAGTCACATTGTTACTTATTTGAATAATATTCAAATACTGAATTATAGTAAACATCTGCTGTAAGAACTAACCAGCCAGTACAATGTGTGCACAGTTGGATTTGTCCTATTAAGTTTTATCATTTTTTTTTTTTTAGAAACTAATTGTCTGGGGTACAAAATTGACATAGAAAATGAGTTGATCAGTTTTGCATTTGTTTTGTTAGATGCTAGGCAGGAGCACCTACTGAAATTAAGTGCCATGAGTAATCTTATGCAGGGTCTGTAATATTTGATTGCCAGACAATAAGAGGCTCTGAAGTTCAACCTGAGTCAGTGATGGTTATGATTAATACTACTGACAATAGGCAAAGCAGAAATACCTTGTTATTTATTTATTATCACCCTGCTGAACAGCAAATCAAAAAAGCAAAAAAATAAATAAATAAATAAAAAATCAAAGACAGAAAAGTAAATTAAGAAAAAACTATGTGGAAATATTTCTTTCATAAAACTTGTAGGATTCCAAAAGTTATGTCGTTTCACTGAATGTTTTTGTGGTTTTCCCATCCATTTTTTTCGGTTGCCATTTTTTCGGTTATATATGATTTTTAAAGTTATGTCTAATCTAAAACAAATGTAGAAGTTTAGTTATAAACCACTATTGGCCAAAAATGCTAGGCGCTTGAAATGCTGTTTGTGCAGCACATGCAACTGTATCTATTATTATGAGATTTCAGATGATTGTCCTTCCTGTTAAACAACTGACAGCATTTCAATTATTACTCAATGTTCTGACCTTCTCTTGAGCACTTAGCAACCAATACACATTTTGAGTGTTTTAGGAAAAATATTCTACATATTTGGGCAACTGTAGCTATCAAAATTGGAAAATCTACTTGAACAGGAAGAAATTGATCAATAGAGGTCAGTGTTGTCATTGAATTTTGAACGACTGTGTTATAGACAGACAGTCAGTCATTTTTCTCATAACGTTGCAGAACATAGACTTGACCAACTGCAGCAACCCCAGATCATGTCATGTCTTCTTAGCATGATGTGCCAATCACTCTGGTAGAACGGTGTAAATCTGGACTCATCAGCCCACTTTGCCTCCTTCAATTGCTCCAGAGTCCAGTCATCTTGCTAACTAAATTGTAAATTGAAGGCTTATTTTTCCCAGTTAGCCTGACTGATTAGTGGATTTCTTATGGCTACACAGCTGTTCAGTCCCTATCCATTGAGTTCCCTTCACATTGTCTTACTTTTTTACTAGTAAACCTAGCCTTGAGTTCCACAGGTGTTGTTTTTTCATTCTTTGATTATTTCACTAAATGTATAAGTGATCAGGATTTTTTTCTGGCTACATTTCTTCCTTGAAGACGATGGCTGCCTGGTTTACTTCCCAGTATCAATGATGCGTTGGACAGACCTCCTTGCAGAAAGCACTGCCAGGAGTTTGCAGGAAGGAATTAGGGCTAATAATTTCACCCTTCTTAAACAGGTTACAATCTTATCCACAACCATGGGATGGGGTTGTCAAGATGATTGTTAGACAAATGAGAAGCTAGTGCATAAGTATCTGAAAAAAGGATTTGGTTTCTCTGCAAGTTGCAAGGAACATGTACATATTAGTAGAAGTCTCTTTATGTATCTGTACGTACTATTGAGTCTGTATGAATAGTTACGTCCCTCTGTGGACTGGAGAAAAAGCTACATTACCTTTTAAAGTTGGTTGTCGAATTTTAAGTCACCCCACAAAAAGAACAGTCCAAAAATAATTTACTCAAATTATTGTAATAGTCATACTAAGGATGAGTGTAGGCAAACTGTTGATCTGACCTGTATCTGATAGATTGGGACTGACAGGCTTATAAAACTTCAAGGGTTGGATGATAAGATGGAAACAGCTTTGATAGAGAACAGAGCACATGGCTGGTAGAAAGGATATTAAAAAAATACAGTTCCCAAAGCTCAAATATGTGGAGCTAATTAATGAAATCATTGATCACCTCTATAGTATCAAACACAAAGCATGCCACTGTAATATAAATTCTAATTCCTTTTCATGCTCACTGGTGTGAAATAACGATTTAAAATCAAATCAGCAAGGGGAATTCGACCATAAACCTTGGAGGAAACTGTTTGATATCCACAATTTATGACGTTTTTATTGTCTTTAAATTTTATTTTCCCGCACAACCGTGGGAAATGGCATCCGAGGAATAGCAGTTAGGGCTTTGTTAAATTGATTTCTATTTCATGTTTATTTTATGAATGCACAAAGGGAGTGAGAGCCAAGGTTTTTTTTTGTTTTTTTTATGTGTTAGGGTAGGAACAAATAAACAAGTTCATGAGGAAACTCCTGCAATAACGCTGATTTAATTGTGATCACATAAATTCTCTCTGTGGTTTATTTTTCCAGCGATTGCACCCCCGAGGCCGCTGTCGTTACAGGTAATTGTATTGCCTTTGTGGTGGAAATGGACACACATACCGCAAAGACTCTACCTTTATTGATGCTATAACCCAACGTCAACATTTCCAGATAATATTTCAGAATACGTTTTTATTGGATTACAGTTGTTGCAGTTATATGGAATTTACTGAGCTTATCTAATTAAGTAATTATTAGATTGCAGGTCTAGCTGCAGATACAATAGGACATATTTGTTAAGTGGATATGGGAGTAACTCAAACCATAAAAAAATGCTTTTTTGGGGGCTTGTTTTTTACTACGCTTAGTATTTATATCAAAAGAAGACCTCTCTCCGTCTCATACAAACAACTCAAGGGATGATCAAATGAAAAACAAGGCTTGTTGTTGTTGGACGACCTCATCTTGATCGTCATCCATGGAAACAGACTTGAGAGACTTCTTGAGGATCCTCCTTAATGTCGGTGTACCAGGTGCGCTGAGTCTTCAGGATTATTTTTCTTCGGTACTAGCATTCCCTTAAAATGATGATTGATTTTCGGCCTTCCTGTATGTGATTTCATTGTGTGCAGCTCATTTTATTTCTGCAAACCCAGTCGATAAATTTAAATAGTATTGACAAGCCTATTTTTGTCAATAACTCCATCACCAAATGAAAAATATTATACAGGTTAAGTAGACAAAGACTGATGTTTTAACATCTTTGTTTCTTTTAATCGGGAGGTTCTAACAAGATAATTAACATTCAACATTTAAAATTACATCAAACCAATAAAAAACAAACAACTCCCCCCCTAATTTTAAAAACAAAAATTTGGGCATTTAGTACCTTTTAAATGTTATTTTCAAAAGGCACTTTCGCATGGATTTATGACCTTTGCTTTGCAGAGGGAAGCCCACACTGTACAATAAAAAAGTATATTAGACTAGCAAATGGTTGTGTTGTTTGTTTTGAATTTAGGAATCAGTGTTGTGCAATAAGTTAAAAGATTTGTCATGACACTGTGAGATTATGTGAACACTGGAAACTTGTTTTTTTCGCAATCATTTCTCAAAAATATAGCACTGAAACAATATTGCACTTGTCAAATTTCTTCTAGACCCCTCTTTCACCTTAAGAAAGATGAAATACTAGCTATGGCTATTTTTAGTTATTTTTTAAATGTTAGGCAACATGTTAAATCATTTTACTGGATTCTTTTTTTCAGGAATCTGGTGTTTTGGTTTTTCCTATAGACTGGAGTTACGATTATGCACAGGAGGTTGCAGCTTAGCCTGGAGATTCAGGTTCTTCCCAGAGGGTGGACCAGAGCAGTTGTGCTCAGCAGGGGGATAAGAGAACCTGGGTGCCGTTCGACACCTGGATGTCACGTGCAGTACCTCCAACCCCTCTTGAGTTTCTTCTTGAGTTTTCCATATGTGTGCTCACTTTTAAGGTAACCTCCTTCATTCACACTTGTCCACCTTCCAACTCGCTAACCGGTCACCCTGCTTCAAGCCTTCCACACTCTCCACAGATTCACTTGATCCAGACCTCTACACAGACCGATACCCTGGGTTTCAATTCTCCTCCCTTGTGTTCATCCACTTACATCTATCACTAAGCTTCTGCTCTCAGTACATCTGCTTTCTTCATACATTCATCTCTCTCGCTCAGCTCTCGCCCTCATCCTCAAAGTCCTCCTGCTTTCCCCGGCCTCCAGAGCCAGTCAGATCAAGATCATCACATTACTCATCATTATTGTTGTCAATGAACTTTTCCTCTTGTATCCTTACACTAATCTTGTATGTGGGTCAGAAAGATGGCAAAAAATAAATAAATGAATCCAAAACAATTTTGAAAGTAACATTGAAATTTTCATCAAAATGTCTATAAGCACTTATCCTCCGCTAAGTAAATAGCAAGTTGCTTTAACTTTTACGTACCGTATTTTCCGCACTGCGCCACATTATAAGGCGCATAGAATAGACTCTAGAGTAGAGGCTGGGGTTACATTATACATCCATTAGAAGGAAAGGAACTGCGCTAAAGGGAATGTCAACAAAACAGTCAGATAGGTCAGTCAAACTTTATTAATAGATTACAAACCAGCGTTCTGACAACTCCGTAGCATCACACGATAAAACATATGACAGAAATAAGGCATTACAATTGGAAATAGTAACACAAATAGCAGCTGCATCTAATTAACCGAGCTTAATAGCTTAATGCTAAACGGCTAACTTTTAGCTCTCAACAATACAAGTAAACAACACC